>JAJOOO010009737.1:0-17424 GCA_029582685.1 Solanum piurae | reverse complement strand
TGTTTTCTTTCAATTTAGATATTTCTTCACTTATTTCATGCCTTTCTTTTGTCTATAGATTTCTTGCTTTTGGTTAACTTAGAGTTTTCTTCTTGAATAGGTAACCAAATATTTGAGAAATTAATTAATTTAAAAAGAGACTTGAAATCAACCACATGTCATAATTATTTGATAATTTTTTAATAATAATTGCACTTTTGGTCCCTTAAATACTACTAAACTCTTGTTTGGTCCTTGTAGTATTTAGGTAAACATATTTAACCTTCAGTTAATTGGACGTGTGTTTTTGATCCCTTTATGTAGAATATCTGTTATATTTTGGATTGTTTTTGGAATTAATTTAGTCAAATATGAAGTAACATTACAAATTTAACATAATAGGTGAGTTATTAAGTGGCGAAACTAGAAGTGTTAAAATTATTTAATAAATAAATAATGTAAATATATTTATTTTGGGGTGATTCTATTTATGCCCCTAGGTTATTAGCAATTACTTATTTAGATCGTTGTAATATTTAGGTGAATGCATCTAATATTCATTTAACTAACTTATTAGACTATTTTAGAATTATATGTATTACCTTGAAATGTGAAGTCACGTTTATAATTAAATTTAACACTTAATAAATTGTTAAATTTGTCAAGTTTACTTTTAGATAATAAGTGTTCATATCAATTAATTAAATATTAAAATGTATTTAACCAAAAACCAAAGCTATTGATTACCAATTTTCTGCAATGATGTTTTTCCCCTTCATTCCTCGTTGAGGATAGTTCAATACACGAAATATATTACGTGTTGAAAGTCATATAGTATAAGTAAATGTGTTTAGTCATGTATTGCAATAACTTGAAATAGAAAGCGCTATTATTCCTTAAATTTAATTTTGAAACATTTTAATTTCCGATTTATTTATTATTTATTTTTGGGAAAGCTTTAGTTAGGGACAACCTTTGTCTACGTATAGAAAGTTGGAATTCTTCCATCAAGAAATTGCAGGAATATATTCTTTGATATGAGAAATTTTAGAATAATTTTCAATGTGAACTTTCATTATTTTTCTAATTCTTTTTCTAAAAAAATATATAGTTATATTTATTCGTTTTCTTTTTTCATAAAATAATATAAAATCTTGTAAAGTTGATCCTCTTGGTTCTAAATTAGACAGCTAATGAGGTTTAAATAATTAAATTAATATAAAAAATAATAATTAAATTAATGAAAAAGAACAGTTGCTTAATGATTTCCCACTTTGGCATATAATTAGATCGAGTCGGTGATTTACTTTTTAATGATAATTTAAACATGTATTTTATAATATCGAGAAGTATGACTTAATATTTTTACTTTTTAGTTGTAGTTTGGACTTTTTCTTATGTTACGTATTTGGTGTCAGATACTTGTTCTGATATTTGATTAATGTGGATTCGTGTCGAGAAATTCATATTTATTTTTATCCTGTTTAATTTTGATTTGCATCGAAAAGTCCTATTTGAAGTATTTACTTTTTAGTGATAATTGTAAATTCTTATTCGATTTCATATCCGACGCTTAATATTCGATTTGAAAATCCAATTAATTTGAATTCACCAAGAAATGTGAATTATTATTTATTTTCCTAAACCTATTTCCCTTTGGCTATAATAAAAATTGTTTTCTTTATTTGCGTATGAATTGAAGTTATATTCATTAATAATGTAATAAATATTTATATCATTGTTGTAAATTTACGTGTTATATCAAATTATTTATCATTTATTTGAAAAATACTCTAATTAAAATGTGTTGTTTTCTCAAATAATGACCCAATTAACACCTTATTATCAGAGTTGGATCATTCAGGAGGTTATTTAATTAATAAAATTACGAAAGAAAAATACTTTCTTTGTTTTATAACCGAAAAAATCATTATATTTTTGTTATTTCACACACAAAATTATTATTTTTTAATTTTGTAACATTAAGGTCATTTTATTTATATCATTTTACATATAAAATCACTCACTACACTCATATGATAGCTTATATCACTTAGATAATCAATACAATAATATTTTATTATTAAAATTACGCATCTCGCAAAAATAAGATAAATCATAACACTTGTTATAAATTAATTGTATTTATGACATACAATAGATCGTAATCTTAAAAGAATATCATTATGATAAAAAATATTTTAATGAAACATAGAATAAATTTCGAATATTACATAGATTTTCAAGTTAATTATCAATACCTACTGGAGTTCTAAGATAATATGTTGATCTAATTAATTCATCTTCCCCTTACGCAAGGAATAAAGAATTCAACAGTTTCTACATTTTTAAATTCGAATGAAAAATTCGAGTAAGTGTGTAAATTCACCCATCACATTATATTCATTGGTGATATTATATCGTTAGTGACATTCAAGAAAATAATATGAAGTGACATTTTAATTTTTCATTCAAACTAGATTCTTAATATTCTCTTAAACTTTTTTATCGAAGATATACCATTATAAGAAAAAATGACATTATTCACACAAAAGAAAATAACAATATTTGATGTCGACCTCTTTATAAACACTAAATAATCTCATTTACTTATTTAAAAATTGACTATTTCGATTCTTATATATATATTTATGACTAGTAAATTTACCCACGCTCCGCGCAAGAATTTATAAAACAATGCTTAAAATCTATCAGTCATTAAAACTAAAACACTATATTATCTTACATACAAGATTACGTAGTAACACACATTAATAATGTAAAATAAAATGAAAATTATAACATTTTATAATTTATCCTTAATAACATAACTCATAAGCAAAAATTAATGACTAATTTATCCTTAATAACATAAACATAAATTAATGACTGTAAAAATACATATCAGGATCTGTAACAATAAACAATTGTGTCAGTGAGCCACTCAACATGAGTAAAGTACACGAATATTTAATTGTGCAAAAGAAGAAGAAGAAGAAGAAAAAGTTCAGAATTTTCGTTGTTTTAAAATGAGTGAAAATTTCTCTATTTATAGACAACAAAGGGTAGTGTGAACAAATGTTTACTGTGCCTTCTCGAAAACTATTTGAAAAAGTTGCAACCCTCTAGAAAGGTCACAACCTTTCATAAAAGTCACGACTCTTCATTAAAGTTACAACTTTTCATAAAAGTGACAATTTTTTATAAAAGTCGCAACTCTTCATTAAAGTCGTAACTCTTCATTAAAGTCGCAATTTTTCATGAAAGGGAAAGACTAGTTTTGAAAATAAATAAATTAAAAGGAAATTCTGATTTGTGTTGGCGCCACGTAGGCGGTCCTAGTGTTCTCTTTTATATATATATATGATATATGATATGATTGGAGAAATAACAAAGTTATCTCTATCTAATTTATAAATCCACAAGTATAAGTCGTGAAATCAATCACTAATTATTACGTTAGGATATAACTACACTACAATCTACATAGTGTGTTTATTACTAAAAATTCATAAACACGAGATGCATCGTGCACCCGACTATTCAAAATTGGAGGGAAAATATACAAAAATACCAATTTTTCTTTTGTTTGTTTGTTTCTTTCTACCCCTCTTTTTTCCATTCTCTTTTCTCTTTGCCCTTCATATTTTCTTGATTTTGTTCATCACAAAATGCGTAGTAGTAAAATCAAGAATCAAACACCCACAAAGTTCAAATTGTTCAAAAATTCCCAAACCCCATTATCCACAAAACCCTAGTGAAATCTGAGGCAAAATTGATTTGAGTTTTAGTTTTTAATTTCAATGGCAGTGGATACCAATTTGTCTTCATTGTTTGAGAAGTTGAAGTTGGAAGATCCGTATGTGCAACCTACACAATGGGAATCAATTCCTTCAGAAAGTGGCTTTTCTTCTTCTTTGGATACTAATCGGTTTTCCCATGTTCAGTATTCAACTTCAGCTGTTTCTGTGAGGACCCTTTTTAGTTTTCGTTTCTTTGTTTCCGATGATTTTGCCATATTGGAAATGTAGTAGATTAACTGCGAATTGTATAGCTGGTGGGTTATTTTATACTTATGTATTGTTTTAGGTTTTTTTTTTTTTTTGGCAAGTGTGCTTTGAAAATTTCCATTTTTCCTTGAGTTTCGGTTGAATTAAGTGCTTCTTTGCTGTTTCTGTAAGGACCCTTTTCAGCTTTCGACTCTTTCCTTTTGTTGTATTCATGATATTTGCATATCGGCAATGTACTAGGTTAAATGCGAGTTTTACTATACTTGTGTATTGATATAGCATTTTTTGGGCAATGTTCATTGAGATTTTCTACTTTTACTTGATTTACAATTGAATTGTGTGCTTCTTTGTTGTTTATGTGAGGACCCTTTTGATTTTTCATCCAAAAAATTTATTCTTTTTCCATCAATGCAATGTACATGATTAATTCAGTCTTGTACAGCTGGTGGGGTGTTGTTTTATACTTATGTATTGCTATAGCTTCTTTTTGGGCAATCTTATTTTAGATTTTCCTTTTTTGCTCAATTTTCAATTGAATTCTGTGCTTCTTTGCTGTTTCTGTATGGACTATTTTGATTTTTTGTCCTAAAAATTTGTGTCTTTTTCTGTCAATTCCGATGAGAAACTCAAGCGTCAATGTACAAGATTAATCCTATAAAGCATGTTTTTCACTTTGGTAGGTATCCTCTTAGTATTTAACACTGCCATAGCACTCCACCATTTTAACCATCTTATTTTAATTCTGTGTCTTGCATCTTCATGTTTTATACCATTCTTCTGGAACATAAGAGGAATGTAACATGAGTACTTCTTAAGGATTGCCTGTCCTAATACTAACTCGCTCAATCACGTTTAACTTTGTAGTTATGGTTGGATGTGGTGCATTAATGCTGATATGATTGCATCTTGTGGTGCCAAATTGAAATTTTAGAAAAAGCTTGGCTGTCATTTAGTACCAAATTGCTGCTCCATGTTTAGAGGAGCGTTGTCTATACTTCTCTTTTGCCTTTTAATAGATAGACTAGATTTTGGTAGACCGCTTCGAATAGATCATGATTTATTGAAGAGGAAGAACTGCATAAATTTAAAAGAAAATTCAAAAAATTGTGATAAAATTCAAGTATATGCATGTGTCAAATGGATGGAATTCAAGAAAGAAAGGTTGCATACTACTAATAAGGGCGGGTGAGGTGACTAGCTTCCTCTCCCCCCCCCCGCTCTATATTTCTCAGTACCATCGACTGTTCCAAACTTTTAAAAAATCAAGCAATTCAAAAATGTGAAATTTGATTCAATAAGAGTTCCTTAAAAGAATACTTTTACAGCCTAGTTTTGTGCTACTTTTTTCTGTTTAGGGTGCTCGCTTTCCTTATATGTCCTAGGTCTGTGGCTTATTTACACACCTTTTTGCGGCTTTAGTTACTTGTCTGCTGAACATTTTTTACCTATTAAAAACACTTGTTTCAAATTGCACGGACTTAATTTGCAAGGTTAATTGAGAAATGAGGATTCACATCCAGTTACAAGATTATAATTTGCAATGTTTATTGTTATATCAATTAATTTGAAGGCTAAAATTAAGGGGAGGTTGGGAACTCTGGTGCAATATGGCACTTAACGGAAAGGTGAATTTTGTTGCCTCTTATAGTTTGGATTTTCATTGGATTTTCCTAAGTTCTGAAGTTGCAATGGCTGTAACTGATAGATGTTTTAATTGCAACAGTTTAAAGTTAAATGGTTAAGTGTGACTTTCAAATATTTTGCTGGTTCTACTGTAATTCACCTTTTCTGTTGTTAATTAAACAAGAAAATGGGAGTGCCAATTTACCAGTTTGAGTGCATAATGTACAACCTATGAAACTGCTTTGTACTTGTGTGTTGCTGGGACAGGTTTTGTTTGGTCATGTTCTTTTGACCTTTTTATTGTTTTCTTTGAACTTCTTCTCTTTTTTGGGACAAGAAAGAGAGTTGCATTATCTTTATCTCTTGTGATGTTACCATTTTATAATGAATGAACTAAATGCTATTTTGCTACTTCGTAACTCCAGAAAGCGAAAAGACCCTTTACCTATTATTTTCCATTCACCCTTTTAGGAGTCTAGCTTGGTGAGGCTGGCATTGGATGCTCTGCAAGGTGTAGAATCAGCTCTGATATCTATTCAAAAGCTCTCTGCATTGTTTTGTTTTGACTCAGCTGATAGATCCTTCCATCATATCCCAAATTTGTGGACACGGACTTCAAGCACCCTTGCTTTGGGAAATTTACTTAAATCCATTGGGCATTTTGGTTGCCTCATTTTCCTTCTTCACAAATTTGTCAATCATTTTACATGTTTAAGTCTAGCTAGAAATGAAGATGAAGTTCAAAAGTATGATGACGGTGATGGTGTGGGATGCCGAATGAGCAATCATACACTTGTTAATCAGGCATTTGCAGTTTCTGTGGCAAAATTTTTAGATGGGTATACCTCCTCCCTCAATACACTATATGCTTCTGTCAACTTGAGGCGTCGCGTGAAGGCTAAGGGTGGAGGCTGTTTTACTAGTGTTGGGCATGGTGAAATCACATTGCTAGAGACATATCTGCACTCTGCAGGACTAAGAACTCAGATGGATGTGCTTGGTAATATCTGCAATATGAGTGATCTAGCTCTTAGATACTCTGAATTATCTCTTGAAGAAATAAGTGCCAAAGCATTCTTAGAGTTTAATAAATTCCCCAGAAGTGGTGCTCTGCTCACTTTCTTGTACACACAACTAAAGGTTAGCATTCATCAACTGTATGTTTTTGATCTGATACTTTGCTGTTCCATGACGATTTAGATTGTGCACGGTAGCGAGTCACGTGCCGTATTTGATTATCACCTTGATGTAAATGCTTCATGGATTACATGATGCATATTTCTTTTCTTTCTATATGTGAGGAGGAAAGCAGCTAGTTATGAGTAGGCATGTACCAAAAAGCAATGCAGTAATACTTGGGGAAAGAGACATGCCCATACACTTAACTGACGCTAGAGTGAAAGTGAACCTGTTTTCACATTCATGTTGCCACCTGGAAATGCTACCGAAATATCCAAAATTGATAATATGATTCTGCTAAGAGATGTTTGTAAGTAGGAAAGAAAATTTTGGCACTCTGAATGGAACTTATGTAGCTTTAGGTATTATACTGCAACTTTTGATTTAGTCTGAATGATATAGTCACTGATTTTTGTTATTACAATAATATATAAAATCCTAAATGTTACTTTGTTCACCATTGTGGAAAAAGAGTTCCATTTTTGGTGCAACAAGGTGTTGGATTTTATGGATGTTAGATTTTTGGTGTAAGAGATTAATATGGTGTCTCTTTTGCTTATTATTGGTAGTGCTTCTTGGCTTTTTGTTGCTAGGTGGCTAATCCGGCCCATTGCGCTCTCCTGAAGTTCTTGTTTCTACGTTCATGGGAACCCTACTGTGGATTTATTAGATCATGGATTTTTGAAGGTAGCATTACTGATCCTTTTAAAGAGTTCATCGTGGAAAATGTGACAGAGCAACCTGATCATGAGCCGGGTAACATTGGAATCTCTAATGACTTCCCATTATCAAGTGTTAGGGTAATGCCATCTGTCATTTAGAGTTATAATTTCTTTCTAATGCTGATACGCTTATTGTGACTACTTGGGAGTCTGTTTTTATCATCTGCTACTCAATATCTCAGGTGCGAGAGAGAGTTTTGCCTTCGTTTCTGGAGGATTGTTTGCTTCCCCTTTTCCGAGCAGGTCAACAGCTTCAAATAATAATGAAGTTACTTGAGTTCTGTAATACTTTTGGACCATTTAACGGTATTCATGAAGAATTCCTTCCTGGAATCCATGGGTTTTCAAGTGAATTCCCAAGCTTCAGATCTTCCTTGTTATTTGAGAAAGGAGCTATTGAGATGATGGTAGTTTCAAGAAACAGTTATTACCAAAGGATGCTGGAGAAAATTGACAACGTTTTCACCAAGTCAGAATTCAGATTTCGGGAGGTAATTTCATTTCAGAGGCCACAGTTCCAAATTCTTCTTGCTTATAAATTTCTTGCAGTCATTCTGTATCTACAGCTGTAGAACCATGAAATAAATTTCTTGTGTTCCTGTTTTTCAGCTGTCGGTTCCATGAAATAATTTTCCAGGATAACTAAGCTATGTTGTATAAATGCTAATTGCTTGTGCTGTTTGTCTTTTAAGAAAGTCTGATCTTTCTGTGATTGTTTATCCTATTTAAGATTTTCTAATGAAATGTATCCAGTGTGGGAATGCAGGCTTTTACTTCTTCTGGCCACTTTTGACTTGAGGTAGTTACTGCGGTTATTCTGGTTTATTTGTTATAATTGGAGATGCCATTAAGATTAAATGATCTAGTACTTAATTTGTTGTGGGGTCGTCAAACATAGTCTGCATGGCTGCTTTACTTTTAGTAATACCCAACTATCTGGGAAAAGTTTCAAGGAAGAGTTCTTTTGCCTCCTGAAAATTCTGCACTAGTATAGTTTCAAGGAAAAGTTCTTTTGACTCACAACAACTGCACTAGACACATTGGAAAACAAGATCCATATATGTGATATCTAGTAGTTGGGAATAGGTTTTATCTTGTTAGGACATTGATTTTGGACCTATTACTTTTTCTAAGAGTACTTTGAAGTTTATTATTATTTATTATTATTGTTATTGTTGTTGTTGTTTTGTATGATGATGATTTGAGGCGAGTTTAAATGGAGAAACTTGGTCGGTGAGGAGTCATATAGGCAACCAATCTCAACTTGTTTGGGACTTGGACATAATTGTTGTAAAATTACTGGTGAAAGGTGATAAATCTCTTCTAAGATATATCAAGTTTTTCTCTTCTCCACCCCAAATGGTGATGGTTTTGAAACACTTGTTTGATATTCTAGCTTGGTCCAACTTATTTGGTTCTTTCTAAATCTGTCTGCTGCCTTGGAAAATGTGGACATGGAGGCCTGACAGGATGTGGAGTATTTTGTTTCAAAAGTTCAGATTGTGATCTTTTATTAATGAAGCAGAATGCCCATTGATAGCTTGGTATTAGTTTGCCAGATTTTGTTTGTTCATAGCTTCATGAGTTCCAAGTCTAGATTCATTCGACTTGGTTGAAGATAAGAAAGAGATAGGTCAGGATAAAAATGAGATATTGGACTCAACGTCATCTGCAGTTTATGTACAGAATTTTCACTTCATGTCAAGCAGCACTCTTTTTGATGTTACTAAACTCTTGACTTCTTGATTTCACATCATTGTATTGTATGCACCCAAGGGTGTGACCTAGTGGTCAATGAAGTGGGTTGAAAACCATAAAGTCTCTGGTTCAAATCCTAGTAGAGACAAGAACACCAGGTGATTTCTTCCCGTCTGTGCTAGCCTTGGTGGACTGAGTTACATAATATTTGTTGCTAGTGGGAGGCGACAAGTATCTCGTGGAATTAGTTGAGGAGTGTTCAAGCTGGCCCGGATACCATGGTTATTAAAAAAAAATTATTGTATGATCTCCCAACGACAAAATATGATTGAAGTTAAAACAAAATTCTGCCTTTTTTTGTAAACCATTCTCTAAAATGATATGTTTATTCTGGTTATAAAAAAAAATGACATGTTTATTCTAGGATTAGGAGTGGATGCATTTTTTTCTTAAAAGTGTGTTTGGAGGAAAGTTTTTGGGGAGAGCAAGGGAAAGTAAGAAAATGGACAAAAACTCGAGTTCTTATTGGGCAGAAATAGAGGGGAAAAGCCTTCGTTGGCGAAATCTGTGATGCCAAAAACAGACCTTGACATTCTAAACTTAAAAGAATTGCACATATATGTACATTACAGTCAATGGTCGACTACCATATGTTTCCTTTTTTCTTTAGATCAAACCCCAAACAAATTTTGATCCCTTTTTCTTGTCTCCTTTTTTATCCTCCCTTTTCTGCATGGTTTCTTTTCCTCTCTACCTTTTTTGCTTTTGATTTAGACCATCCATTGTTCTATATCATTTATTTTCGCTGTAGATGATTTCAAAGTCCTGCTTCCATGGATGGAAAGAAGTGAACACCAGAGATCCAGTAAAAAGGTCTTGACAAACCCTCAGCAGAAGTGTTACATCTCCTTTTCCCTCATGTATTTCTAATGTACTAATAGGTGAGAAATGAATTTAGATGATATTAAAATACAAAGACAGGAGAAGAAATGAGATATTTAAAACAAAGAATACGCTAGATAATGGACAGTACTACATATAAGACATGATTTCTTACCACCAAATGTATTAGTTTTTGTTTACACATTCCTGAAGTTAACTGTTAGAGGTGCCATTTCTGCATTTGTGGAGTACCTATGAGTTTGATACATATCCCTTGTTGACAAAATCCTTTGATATTTTTATGAAGCATCGAGTAATCTGGACAATTAGAACAACTTTATTCACAGTAATGCTAGTTTCTCACCGTCTATTGCATTTAGGGGTCGTTTGGTTGGGAACAAGTTATCCCAGAATTAATTATCCTAGGATAAGGATTAGTTATCTTGGGATAACTTATTCCACTATGTATGTGGGATAACTTATCCCATCACTATGGTATAAATTGTGGGATAAGTTATCCCAAACATGGCAACCAAACAAGACAATAAAATTTTATCCCAGGACTATTTTTTTTATCCCAAGACTATTTATTCTTATCCCTCACACCAAACGATCTAAGCAAGGTAAATCTTTAATTCCCCCTTTTAACCTTTTCATGTGTTACATAAGTTTTCTATTTCCCAGATGTCTCTGCAAGGCATGCAACCTAGATATGCAAACCATGCCAGGAATTTGAACTCTCCTGTAGAGTTTTCAACCAGTGACAACTTGGAAACATGTTCAACTGATACTGGAGAGAAAACTTTGTAAGTGTGCGAGTTTACATTCTTCATTTCATGTCCTCATGTGCTTTCTCATTTGTGCCTCCATCCAAGACTGTCTACAATCTAATTTTTTGATTGTTGCTTATCTACTATATATCCTACCATTCTTTCTCTATAGCTCTTTTTTTTAGATGATAAAGTTCTTTCTCTATAGCTCCTGTGCTTTGAATATAGAGGAAAAATTGCATGATCTGAAGTATGAAATTTTGAAAAGAATAAGTAAATAAATAAAGTATCTACTCTTCAACAATTTAAGCTTTTAGGTGAGTCTGTTTACCAATTCAATATGGTATTTAAGTAAGCTGAGTCTCACCACACTCTTCATAAAATAAGCTTCCACTTGCTCGGTCAATGAAAAGGAATCTCCACTGCACCCGAGGGTATGTGTTGAAGGACCAAGATAAAAAAGTAAAAATATCCCTTTTTGACGGTTTTAACTCTTAGATGAAAAGGTTTACCCAGTCCAACAAGGTGTTGAGTTATATTCAGTCGCATTTTGGTCCAAAGAGGTCTGTAAAGATTTGGGCCACTCCATTCCGTTGTATGTTCAGATTTTTTCACATGGTGTTGAGACAACATTTAGAAAGCCCATTCTAAGACTCATAAGTCCGCATCAAAGTCTAAGTGTTAATCCTAAAATCAGGTTGCACGTGCAGTAGGGTGTTGAGTCACGCAAGTCTACATCAGGTTTATTAGGGGCATCTGTTAGGGGTTTACAAATTGCCTTAGTATTTTGAGTGGATACTTTTTACATTAAGTGATTTCATTGAACTCTTTTGTTTAGTTCCTAGAGCTGCATACCTGGGTCTTTTCTTTCCACTCATTGTTGAAGCTCATATGAACATTTCTGTTTTCTTGTATAAGTCCTTTCCTGTTTCTAAAAAGTATCCTACCTGAATTTTTAGGCCTCACAACACCATGGAAGCTGAAGTTAGCACAGACAATGATTTTTCTTGTACTGAAGATCTCCTGGAATCATCTGAATGTTCATGGGAAGATAATTCAGAGGAGCAAAGTGATTTTGATCTGTCGAGAAACGCCCCTGGCAATGATGTGGAGTTGGAACCAGATTATTTATCTGCTTTAAGTTTTACTGATGATGGTCTTCTACAGAAGCAGAAGTTTCCACAAGGTGAGACTTCATGCCCTGCAGAATATGTTTCATATGAAACATGGAAAAGAATGGAAATATCATGTTTTTCCACGGATGCTAGTAACAGTGAAAGAGCTGCATGTGACAGTTCTCTGCCCTATAGAAGTGAGGAAAAAAGTATGTTGCAGACACTTGATAACCAGATTACTAACAGTTGCCAAAGTACATCCTGGCTGCCTGATTGCTTTCCAGGAAATCTTCTGAATAATGATGGGAGGAGCTCTAAGACTACATGGTTGCGTGCAGTTGAGATTGAGCCGGAAATAAGTAGTCGTAGCATTGGTGTCCAGTTGAATTTAGACTCTGGTGTTTCATTTCTACCTCAAGATCCTTCACTGTCTGAGGCTTATGAAAAGGATCAGCATCCAAATAGAGCTTGTAACTTTTTAAGTTCAACAAGTTTGCCATCATGGCAGCTGAAGCATCACTCCAACTTTTTCAGCATGAACCCAATTTTGACGAAAAATTCTCTTAACCTAAAGAGGGAGTCTGAACAAATGTGCTCAAGAGATTCTAGAGAACCTTATCCTTTTTTTGATTTCACATCTATAAAGGATCCTTGCCAGGTGTATATAGAAAAGTTTTCTGCCAGTTCTAGAGATCAGTTAGGAGCTGGGGATTCTGTTTTGACTAGTACAGCAGCTACTTCTGCCATTCTTACCAGTCGTCAACATAACTTAAAAGATTACTCCGATGAGAACTTGGAGAACAAGGCAGAGCCGTCTCATACTTGTTCCCCTGTAAGTTCAAAGGTCCACTATGACAAAGTCTCATCATTGGAAAATGTTGCTGGTGGGAGTGGTTGGGAGAGACTACTTGCTAATTCTAGCAAGATTTCCAGTACAACTGCCAGATATCCAAAGACTAGTTTGGTGACAGTTCTTGAGATGCCACTGGATCATATTATCAAAAAGTGCCTGTTGGAAGAGATTTTTCTTCAGTATCCTTATGTACTCTAGATGCATGAAATAGAGCTTATCAACACTTGAAATTAACTGTCCTTTATATTCCTTTTTTGTTTATGCTCTAGTAATGTGGGCTTCCAATGTTACGCTCATTCCTGATGAGAAAAGAATTCCATTTACGTTTTTCTGACTACTTAGCATATTATATTAAAATCAACCTAGGTTACATTAAGAAGTGACAAATTAATGAAATAGGTACAACTTCATATTCCTGTTACCTGTAGTGCTAAAATTTTATTCAATGAGCAACGTTCATCTATATAGTTGACATGATACTTGATAAAGTCTGAGTATCTAGAATTTTGAAGTTGGAAACTTTTTTAGACTTTTTTGATTTACGCACTCTCAGATGATGGGTTTTCATGAATAATCAGTTAGTTCCAGGTCAGTGAAGTATTTGAGTTGCAGGGCTAATGTTCCATAGCGGGATGTAGTTCTATAGAACCAATTTCCTTCTCCAAGTTTGTAATATTGATCATTGTCTTCTCGCTTTGACATCTGTCATCTGTTTAGTTCTCTTAGTTTTCTCCTTCGACTCCTCAACTTTGATATTGTTTTCAGCTGGTTTATACCTGTGAAAGATGTATTTTAATCTCTTTCTCTAATTTTGTGAAGAGTATTTTTAGAAAAGAAATGATTGTTTTGCTCAAGATTTTATTTGTTAATAACCACCATCCTCACAATGTTCTTTAAGTAACCTTTACCTGTTGGGGAGTATGCAGACAAAGGCATTCATGGTGGCCTCTCATTTTTCCTTGACATTTCTAGATACAAATATTTGAGTAAATTGACTATAAAATTACTTGAAGAAGGTTTTAGTTTGCAAGAACATTTGCTAGCACTAAGGAGGTACCATTTTATGGAATTAGCAGATTGGGCACATCTGTTTGTCAGCTCTCTCCAGCATCATGTATGTTCTTCTACCACTTCATAGTTTGTTATTTTTACCTTCTTTTTCTTGATTTGTGGTATATCTTCAAACCAGAAATGGTACACCATAGAGGCTGAAAAGAGAATATCAGAAATTCAGGGCATTCTTGAGTTGTCAGTTCAGAGATCTTCTTGTGAAGGAGACCCTTATAAGGACCGTTTGTATGTCTATGTGAAAGGGAGTAGTATGACAAACATCTCAGTTTCGGCTACAGGAACATTTTATGGTATGATCTGCATGCCACGTTCTATTTTTTCTCTCCATCACTGTTTCTCTTAATATCTGTATACATGGTGCATTGTCCTCTATAAGCATTTTGGTTCAGTTTTTAGAACTATACTACTCTTGGCAGGAATCTACTCCTTTGATTTTTTGGGTTTGGGTTACCGAGTAGATTGGCCACTCAACATCATATTGTCTCCTGGAGCATTGAGAATATACTCGGATATCTTTAGTTTTCTGATGCAAGTCAAGCTTGCTGTTTTCTCTTTAAGTGATGTATGGCGTTCATTGAAGGTACTGATTTGATATTGGTCCCATATTTTTGTATTGCATCATGCATATATGTGTTATGCGTAGATTGTATCTTTCTATTGTCTTTGCTTAATCCTTCTTTTTTTCTTTTCTTTACGGATTCCTATCCCTACATATTTATGATTTAACATAATCTGGAAACTTATCTATACCTAGTTTGTTGAACTTAAAGCAAGTTCAGGCCTGTTTGGGCTTGACTGGCTGAAACAGTTACCTAATGCTGAAAGTATCACTTGTGACCATGAAAACTCCTATTTCGTTTCTTCTTGTCATTAGCGTACACAGGTTGAGACAGGGATATCCCCATTTTTTTTTGTCAAATGCCTAGTGAAGGCATTAATTTATGGAGCCCACAGATTAATGATTGAATCTATGTTGTATGAAGGAATGAAACTGGGCTTATTTGTCTTTGTTAGTTTTAAGTGTCGGAAATTGTGGTTCAGTTTCTTTATACCACTTAATAGGAATTATTTCCTTCGTTTTGCATGTTCTGTTTGCTTCTAGTGGCCACCATCTCAGTTTAGTTAGTTTCTGAAGGATTTGATTATGAAGGTTTTCAACCGAGGAGATGCATTTCAAGAAATGTATTGCTCTTATATCTTACCCCTTCTCTATCATGCTGATAATATGTAACAAGTAAACTGAAGGTGCGTATTTACATTAATTTCTTCCCAAAACCAAAAAAAGAGATTACTCTGCACACAAAAATCACAGCTGCAATTGAAAAAGTTGACTTCACCAAATTATTGTACATAAATGATGCTTTAAGTCACCTAATAATTTTGATATGTTGTCCTTGTGAACAAGTAAACTGAAGATGCATATTTACATTCATTTCTTCCCAAAACCAAAAAAAAGAGATTACTCTGCACACAAAAATCACAGCTGCAATTTTAGAAGTTGTCTTAACCAAATTATTGTACATAAATGATGCTTTAAGTCACCTAATAATTTTTATATGTTGTCCTTGTGAACAGGATCTTTCTCAATTAAACAAGAAGAATCAACATTCTGTGTTTGATAATGCAGAACCAAAGCAATTGTCCATCTTAACTGAAATGAGGTCCTTTCACATTTTAATGATTGTTATCTTCTTTCTATCTGGCTATCTTGATATCATCTGACTCAAGGCATGTCCGGTAACTGTATTTGAAAAAGACGTATTGTTCGAGGAATAACCACAAGACATTATGCTTATGCTTTTGTTTCTGACATGTTTTTCTGCATGATGTTTCTCTCTCTTGCACGTGCTCAGATGTGTGAAAATGTTTATTTATTAAGAAGTTGTGTACTATTATTTACGCAGAAAGATGCTAGCTTTTCCTGAGCTTGTTCCAAGTTGAGATATTTTAGATGTAACTATAGAGTTTCTTTTGATAGAAACCTAAGAAGCATGGTCAGTGCACACCATTCATTTCTTGGTTAGTTTGGAAACGCAACTGAGAACTAGGTACTTTGTGCCTAATCACTTGCTGGATCGCAATCACACTCCATGCTAAATGCAAATTAAAGATTTTTGAGCCACAAGGAAATTAGGAAATAAGAATTCATGTCCCTCCAACATACCATTGAAGCATTTTGTTCCTCCAATATGCCATTGAAGTGTCTAGTTTTACCATCACACTTGTCTCAAGTACTCCAACTAAGCCCTTTCAGCATCACAAAAAAACTAAGGTATCATCAACGAATAAAAGATGTGACACCCTCAAAATACCTTGCTCCCCTACTGCGGCAGAAAACCCCATCATGTAGCTTCCGACCACAACATCCATCATCCTAATCAACGCTTTCATTACTAGAGTGAACAACATAGGTGATAGTGGGTCTCCCTGTCTCACTCCCTTTGAACTACCAAAGAAACCACATTCACACTTGTCTCAAGTACTCCAACTAAGCCCTTTCAAGCATCACAAAAAAACTAAGGTATCATCAACGAATAAAAGATGTGACACCCTCAAAATACCTTGCTCCCCTACTGCGGCAGAAAATCCCATCATGTAGCTTCCCACCACAACATCCATCATCCTAATCAACACTTTCATTACTAGAGTGAACAACATAGGTGATAGTGGGTCTCCCTATCTCACTCCTTTTGAACTACCAAAGAAACCACATGGTTTACCATTCACGAGGACCATGTACCTGACTGCTGGGATGCAAAATCTGATCCATTTCTTCCCCTTTGCACCAAGAACCATTTTTAGCATAATAAAATCGAGAAACTCCCAATTGACTGTTAGAATGTTACAGTTGTATATAAAATATAGTTTCGACGTTGGAAGAAACTAGAAAGTAAATATGTCATGCGTAAACCATGCATAAAAGCTCCTAGACATATGACGCTTGTCTCATGCATGCTTCAACTCTTATGTCTCAATGTATGTTTATCCCATGATTTTCTGCTCTAATCATGTATGCTACACGTGCCGTCTTGTCATTTCTTTTGTGATTAGAGTTTGCTACTTTCTGCTGTTTTACTTACATGTTTCTGAATTTCATTCCAGGCACCAGCTTAATCATTTTGTGTCAACGTTGGAACAATATGTACAATCACAACTATCTCATGTGTCCTGGTGCAGGTTCATGCATTCTCTTAAGGATAAGGTTAGGGGCACCTTGTATCTAGGTTTTAGTGATTTTCCCCTTCATTTGCTGTTTGGTTTGATTATTAGCTTTTCACCAGTCTTAATCTTGTGATCTACTGAATTTCGGTACCCTATGGTATGCTCTACAATAATGTTGTTTTAGAATGGTTTCAAGCTCTTATATCTTATGATTTGCAGGCCCAACATGTGAACCTATATGGATGAACTAATTAGCTGTTGAAAATCAATAAAATTTTGCTGTTGTCTTGTTGGTTATAACTGATAAGTATCTTTTTACTTTGTGGGGGGGGGGGGGGGGGGGGGGGGGGGGGGGGGGGG
>JAJOOO010009736.1:0-16585 GCA_029582685.1 Solanum piurae | reverse complement strand
CGATGAGGGACAAATGTCTTTTCAATGTCTTTTCAATAAAGTATAAGAGGACTTTTCCCAAGTTCTCAACTTTTCAAGTTCCCAACTTTTTCAAGTTCCTCTTTCATCTTCCCTCCATTTCCCATTTACTCTTGCTACATACCCAACAAAAATCGGAGGAATGGTGGAAGAAGGGAATGTAACTTGGAAAGATGAGAGATTTCAGAAGGAATTTGACCTGAGAAATATGACCGGGAAAGATCAAGATGTGTCATGCTTGAAAACCTGCCAAATTTAGGTGAGATTTGAGAACCGTTGAAGTTATTCATAGAAAGGTTGAGTCCTTGGAGATGAGAGAGTTGGAATAGGCTGCTATTGGAATCAATCACCCCAACAAGCAGGCTGCAACCGAGGTCAAGTTCAATGACATGACCACTCATCTCGTCACACTTCACTCCATCCCATAAACAACAATCTCTACTTAAGTTCCATGAACTCGTCTTTGGATAAGACTCCTGGCCAAGCATAAGTCCACACATATCAAATGTATCTATCGTAAACGTCTGCTTGAATTTTAGAAGGGCGGTACTTTGATGTTTGGGACACAAATGAGGTAATATGGAAGAAGAGAAAACAAGTTCGTAACGGAGAAAGACAAGTAAGAGCACAACTGAGAGTTGCTTGTAGTCCATGTTTGAATGAAAGAGTTCAAAATTTGGTAGTGAAAATTATGAAGAACCAATGCAAATATATATATAATCAAGACAAAGACTATGATTGATAGTGAAATATTTGTTGTTTTTCAAATCAATGCATAGCAAGTCTTGCCATGGAAATTTCATAAGAAAGTGCAACACTATTTTCTACTCTAATTGTAGTGGATTAAGGTCCCCATTCTCCACTATTGTTGTTGTTGGATATACGCGCTGAGTGTTGGGAATTGTTGGACACGATTGATTGCTCACAACTTGAATTTTATTATTGCAAACTACACCGAAAAGACCAACTTTGGTCTTACAACTCTTTACACTCAATTGGTCGAATTCATTGCATTTAGGTTGGATCCATTTCCAATGACTTGCATAAATGAATAAAGATCTATGACTTTACAACAATTATTACGCCCTTAGTCTCATAGAAATTGAATCGGCTATTTTATTCTAACTGATTACGTTATTTCATTTAAATCATCCCATGCTTATAAGTAAGGGTTTATCGTGAAATTGGCGAAGCTACTTGGAATGTGAGTAATCTATGTTTCATGTCCCAAAAGAAAAGAGTATAGTCTTGTTTATGGGTTGCATCGGCATCTAAAACAAATAAAGAGATGATGAAATTAAGTCAAGAAAGACAATGAATTGTGAGTGGAAATTTCAAATGAAAGCTACCTAACACACAAACATTTGACTTTGATTTTCCATTTTGATGTGATTACACATTAAGACAAAGCAAGATAATTACAAAACAAAAACAAATTTCTATTTCTCAATCCAAATTTAACAGCATAGCGTAACGTAATTGTTATTCTGATGTATTAATGTTAATTGATAGTATATATAATGTTAATTAAAACACAAACTACATAACATGTAATTTAACTCAAATACATTAATTAATAAGATCTCACTCAAGATCTGTTGTTAAGAATAGAGGGATCTCACCTATTCCATCACATCTTTGGTGTTAAGTGCAATTTCGAAAAAGAAAGAGGTGATTAGACTAGTACTATTAGGGTCAAGAATTATCGCCATAACCTTCTTAATTTTATGGCCTCTTTATGTTCTTGATTTTTATTTTTTTATGAAATCTAAATTTTAATAATGATTTGGTGTTATAGAGAGCATTTAATATGCGTGAATTACATCCATAAATGCTTAGGAGTAACTCACTTTGATGGTTATTTAATACTCTATTGTAAGAATCTCTTTGAAAGTTTCTAGAGCAAATGAATTTTTGATCATTTCCTATATCCAAGAATGATTATTTACATATCCATCAAAAGTATTCATTCTTGTGAATCGCAACATCAACACTCAACATTTTTCAAAATTCTGCTTCACCAAGGTGCGATGGAGACCGTCACCCCAAGTAGTGTGCGACTCCCAGTCCTTCTGGCGTGGCACACAACTTTATGTCAAATCGTAAGTATTATTTCTATTGCTCTCCTTATTAGACTCACTTGGATGAAAATTAAGATATCTATACGTATATAGAAATTTAAATGATTAAGATGTTGCTTTTAGGTTTGATCAATAAATGATTAAAATTATTTATTTTTTAACATTTGAATGTGCATAATTTATTTATTTTTAACATAATAGATATACAATTAAAAGTAGTTTAATAGTAGAGAAAATATATTAATTTAATATAATAAATCACTATTTGATTAACAAAAAGTTATATGTTCGCTAGCGATGAATGATTTTAGTGGCTAGTAATGGGGTGATGATAATTATGACACTAGAGCTGATTGGTGTTGTAATGAGGGTGATGATAATTATGATGCCGGAGGTGATTGATGTTTTAATGACAGTTGATATTGGTGGTGGTGATTGTGAAGTTCTTTGGTATAATTAGTAGTTGATGATGGTGGTTGGCAACAATATTGATAGTACTTGATGGTGGTACTAGTTTGTAATGGTGGAGGTGGTTGATAGTAGGAATTAACTGCAGTGATGTTAGTGGCGAATAGTGTTAGCGGTGTAAAAAATAGATAAGTCGAATTGAATTTAAACAGATTTAAATAATTGAATTTGAGCGGATCAAGATTATTTAAACTAAAATAAATATAAAAATTGGTCATAAACCCACTGTCAAATTCTTACTAAATTTTAATTTTTTATTTATTTATTTCTAATTTGTTTAAGTACATAATTCTTTTTTATTTTTATTGCAAGATATAAAATATAAAAAATGTGTAGTCTAAAAGTGTTTTGATAATTTAAGCTACATATTAACTTCAATTTTTAAATGAGTAAAATTAGACAAATCAAATTAGGCTTAGTTAAAAATTCGATGGATCAATCCTATGCGAATTGGAGTCATATTTTCATGGATAAATTTGACACTCTTGAAATTGACTAAATGTAAAGACAAAAAGGCTTAAAATAGTCAACTATTTTTGGATTTAAATTTAAATTATTTTTATTTTTTCGCAATAAAACACTAATAGTTCTTCATTTTTATAATATTATAGTGCCTTTGATTCTCCTCAAACTTCTTTCTCTTGTTAAATTATCTTTGATTTATTAATTCTTTATGTATGTATTGAGATTTGAATCTTACTGTATCTCTTAAGTATTATTTTTGCAAAAAATCATGTCATTACTTTAAAAAATATATATAATACTACTAGAGAAATTTCTAATTATGATTTTAAACAAGTTTTTGGACATGATTTGAGATTTCAAATTGTGATTTAATTTTCTGAAATATAAAACTTGACCCACAAATTTATATTTTGTAAAAAGAGATTCATGTTTTAAATATTGCCAAAAGAATTCATACTCCGCATGTTGTTTGTATCATGTAAAGGAATTATATTAAAAACTAAAATAGTTTTTATTATTATTGACTAGTGAATCTTTATTCTATGTTTTTCAAAGTTTGAATTCACATATATTTGTTTAAAATTTGTGATTTATCAATGCGACTCTTTATAATATTTCGATATATTCTATACAAACTATTATTTGCTCAAAATTGTATAAAAATTAGAGAAATTCTGATAGTTTTACAATATATGAAATTTTCATATTTATGGAAAAAAAATCAACATAAAGCATCTATATTGCGAATAGAAATAAAATTTTAATTTCAAATCATATCTGAACGAACTTAAATCACGACCTATTTAGCCTTTTTTATATTTATATCTCATAGACGGAGGATAAGAATTTATGGCTATTTGTGAAATAGAAAGGTTTAGGGCCCATAATAAGGTTAAAAGGCTCTTGTGAATCGGTATCGCCGCTATTTAAATTGGATTTTCTAGGGCTTTTTTTTTTCCCCAATAAAATGAAGATAAAGTTCAGCCTCAGCTCAGCTCCCAATTCTCTCTTCTTCTTCGTCTCTATCCCAAATGTATGCGGGCAGCTCAGTTTTTGGTGTTTCTAGCTGTTTTACTCCAATCTCTTGCTGATTTGAGGTAACTATCGTTTGACCCATCTTGTGATTTTTTATTTTTTTTTCTGTTCAAGATTGTGTTTTTTCGATACCCTTTAAGGATTTGAATTGGGATGACACGTTGGGTTTCTTGATTTTTGATTTTCTCATCTGGGTTTGGTAGGTCAAGGTGAACTTCTGATTGTGGAGGTTTAATTTGACATTTTTTTTTTTGGGTGGGGAGGGGGGAATTGGGGTTTTTGCAGTTTTGGTAGTTCTGTTTATCAAATTCGATTTTAGTTCTGCTCATATAGTTAAAAAATTTATACCCTTTTGTCTATTTGTATGTTTCTCTTTGCCCTGCAAGTGCTGTAACTGATTTATCTGACCCTTGATATGTTTTATCTATGTAAGTTTTTTTTTGCCCTGCAAGTGCTGTTTCTGAATTGTGGTAGCTATAGGATCTTGGATATCCTTGAAAGATTAGGAACTAGGGTTTCGGTTATTGGTTAGAGATGTTTTGAGGATTATGGGTTGGGTGTGCAAAGGTCTTTGTTTCTGGAACTGGATGTGTTTGTCTTGAAAGCTTATGATTTGTCTTTAGAGTTCCTTATTAGTTGTGTGGAAAGTTGGGTTTCTATTGGGTATATGCAAAGGTTTTGTTTCTGGGACTAGATGTGTTTGTCTTGAAAGCTTATGACTTTTCTTTTGGAGTTCTTTATTAGTTGTGTGGAAAGTTGGGTTTTTATTGGAATGATTTTACTTTAGATGTATTCTTTGGTATCTCTGTCTCCTACTTATGGGGATTATCAGCTATCTTTGCTCATTTTGGATGTTTAGATTGACAGCAGTCCTTGCAAAGTTCTGCATGAATTCCTTATTTAAATTACTTTTGATTTTTAAGAACATTCAAATGTTAAATAATAAAATAAGTAGAGAAATGTGTGAATAACTCTCAGACGGAGCTGTCATAGTCGAATGTGAATAATTCATTGGTATGCTAGGTTGCTGTTATAGAACATTAAGCCTTTCAAATTCTAGAACCTTGAACATTTTTCCTGTTTAGGTGGGGCTTTACAACTTAAAGGTTGTATAATTACTGCTGTAGTTTACCACTTTAGGGTTGTAAAATTGCTGCTACTGATTTTTTTACATCTTTTCTTTCTGCAACATGAATTATCTTGTCTTTCTACAAGAATTAATTTGAGATTCTTATCTTCTCCTTTCCAACCGATGCTCTTTTAACTTATGGACTTTACTTTGTCTGGAACTCACTGTTGTGTCCTTTGAGAATGTTTGGCTAACATTGGATATGCTTGTGATGTATTTTAGCATAGGATTTAGTGAAACCCCCGGGCATGCTAAATGCTCTAGTTCTTAGAAGTCATGGGGTGCTGCCGTCTTCTCAAATATGAATACTAGTTTACTAGGGGAAAAGTGGTTTTTGTATGTATGGAGTAGAAGTTTACTTCAATTTGTGGACACCAAGTGGTTTGTCACCTCGTATGGATGACACAAGTAGCAGCATATACATATCTAGTACATATATTTTGACATAATTAATCTAATATTGCGCAGTGCGCCTGGTGTGAATGCCTTTCTTTTTGTCTGAGAGGCACACACACTTAGCTTAATTGCTTATATGTAATCTGTGCCAAGCTGTGTATATTAGTGTTATGGTGTTTGTCTAATTTTGAAGCTGTGGTTGTTGGTGTGTCAATCCTTTCTGAATACGCGAATCAGATTTCTATTTCCTCTTTTGAGGGGTTTTCCTTCATGTTTTTCTTTTTTCATGGTTTTGATATGTGGGGCTTCCTTTCCTTTCAAAAAAGGGATTCATTATTTAACTTGCTGCTTTTCAGTGTGCATAGATCTTCTTGTTCTATTGAATAAATCAGATCTGGAGGAAGAAGAAGGTGTAAATAACATGGTGTCTTTATTTTAAAGTGCAGGGCCCTCTGTCCACCATTTTGACCTTGTATGCACTCTTGTGTTATTTTGTCATGTCCAGCGATCTTGTTTCTCAGCAATTTTCAGGACCACCTGATGGTCAGCTCATTCAAATGGATCATGTTTCCAATAATCCCGACTCTATAGCACATATGCAGACAAGTATTGTTGGACACGTGCCAAATATTTCTGTATCACAGCAGCTTGTTTGGTCAAATGAGCCTACAGCCAACAGATTTGATACTTCAGTTCCTGTGAATCAGTTGGGGCCAATGGGACCCAGAATGAACCCTCAGCACTTCATGTTGTCACATCAGCAGACCGGAGGAGATAGATATGTGCCAAATAGTCCAGGTGTGCAGAAATCATCAGTACTCACCAAGCGGAAGGCTGAGATGTCATCAATGACGCATGGTTCTACACCTCAGGTGTCATCAATGCCAAATAAGCGGACTGCACAGGGAACTTTTTTGTCTGCGTCTCCAGGTTTTGTGCAGCAATCTTCTACTATTAAGAAACCTGGACAGCAACAGTCAAAGTTAACTTCCGGAGGTTCAACTAGTCTTCCTACGTCAAGCAAGAAATTGACCCGAAATGAATCCATATCCAATAGAACTGCCTCCCAGCGCTCGCAGACTCCAAAAGGACGAACAATTCAAGTTGAACCGACCTCCAAGGCGCAGTCCGAGTCCTCTGATGCCATTAGGTCCAAAATGAGAGAATCACTTGCTTCAGCTCTGGCTATGGCGTGCCAGAATCCAGCTGCCAAGGATCTGAGTGAAGCAGTTGGTTCTCAGCCTTCACAACTGGATGTAACTCCGACAACTGCCAATGAAGGTCTACCTCAAACCTCTGTCTCACATGTACCTCAAAACTCTGGCGATGTACTTCTTTCAACTGGCCCTTTTCCTGTTGATAGAAATAATGACGGTCATAGTTCATCTCTTGGGCTTCATGATGACGTGAGCATGGGAAATTCTGTACCATGCTCTACTGAACTTGAGTTGCATGTGGATGATGTTCCCTTCAGTGACAATTTCTTTGTCAAAGATGAACTCTTGCAAGGGAATGGTCTCACTTGGGCGATGGATCTAGATATGCAGTTAAGAGAAACTGATTTCCTCCAGGATGCTGAAAAGGCCAATTTGTTTGATGAGGATTTGGTTGAAGATAAAGGTGAGCATGCAAAATCATCTCCCGAAGATTTAGCTTTGCACATTGAGGTGGAACTTTTTAAATTGTTTGGAGGTGTAAACAAAAAATATAAAGAGAGGGGTAGGTCTCTTCTCTTCAACCTAAAAGATCGCAGTAATCCTGAACTGAGAGAGAGAGTGATGTCAGGTGAGATACCTCCGGATAAGTTATGTTCAATGACTGCTGAAGAACTTGCTTCAAAGGAGCTATCTGAGTGGCGGGTGGCAAAAGCCGAGGAACTTGCTCAAATGGTTGTTTTACCTGATAATGCAATTGACATGAGACGTTTGGTTAAGAAAACTCACAAGGGTGAATATCAGGTTGATTTTGAGCGGGATGATAATAATATTGCATCTGAGATATCTGCAGGTTCAAATGTCACACAGTTTATGCCAAATAAAGATAGGGGGAGAAATTCTGGCCCTTCTGGTAAGGATGAGTTAGGAAGTAAAGAAAATCTTACCAGCCAACGTAATAACTCAGAAAAGCAAGATGTGAAAGATAGCTTGGTAATTCCAGCTGATGGGGCTGATTTGATGCAGGGGATGGTTGTAGAAGAATTCAAGGATGCTGAATTTCTTCCTCCTATTGTTTCCTTAGTTGAATTCATGGAATCACTTGATTCTGAACCTCCTTTCGAAAACCTGCCTGTTGAAAACAATCATTCTGCACCTCTTCCAGACAGAGAAAGTTCCGAGGACCCTAGCAATGCTGTGGGTTCTGGTCTAGCCGCTAAATACCCTGTTGTTGCTTCTGAAGACAAATATCTTGAAGGGGTCAAGAATCATGTAGAGCAAAAGGGGTCTCTGGTATCTGCGGGAAGCCCTGTAGTAAAGAAAGTAACTAGTTCTGGTGATCTGAGCCCTATCAAGATGACAGGACCACATGGTAGTGTTTCTAGAATTCCATGTATCTGGGAGGGGGATCTGCAGCTTACTATTTCATCCTTGGTTACAGTCTTTGGTTCGTTTAGAAGGTATGCCTGTTCCCTAAAATCGCTTACCAGATCCTTTCTTTGAGCAATTACTATATATTAATGTTGCTCTTGTATATTTTAGTGCACTGTAGTCACATTTGAGTCTCTACAGGTCGTTTCTTTTGTTCTATTTTTCTCTGAGTTTTAGTACCATGATATTTTTCTCACTCTTCTTGATAATTGATAGCTCTTGAAAATTCTCTCTGCTAGACGAATGGATTGCGACTGCAATTGCATGTTGTATGCTTTGGATTAGTTTTCCTTTATTTTCTCTGTGTAGTGCTTTGCTTTAAATTATTCTCTATTTCTGGAGTCAATTTCCTTTACTGTTCTGTGTGTATTCCCTTCTAGAACATTTAAATTGCACTTGTTGGTTATAACTTTACAAGTGGAGCTAACAAGACTGGCATTTCTTCTTCTATTATCTTCTGTTT
This sequence comes from Solanum piurae, assembly GCA_029582685.1. Lineage (NCBI taxonomy): Eukaryota > Viridiplantae > Streptophyta > Magnoliopsida > Solanales > Solanaceae > Solanum > Solanum piurae. Next base: position 7,945 of record JAJOOO010009736.1, on the reverse strand, counting down.
CAGTGGTGAAAAGACACCAACTAACGAGTGGCCAAGCTCTCTTGAGATCAAGGGTAGAGTTCGACTTGATGCATTTGAGAAATTTCTTCAAGAGCTTCCTATGTCACGAAGTCGTGCAGTCATGGTATCTTATGGTTCTCCTTCCTTTGTTGTAGTTGGTCTTTTCTGCCATACTTCAGGTTGCAGATTATTGCAGATAGTGTGTAGGTTTTTATTATTTTTTGATGACTTCCTTTGTCGAACCAAGAATGTATATTCCAGCTATTGGGAATATAGTGATATGCAATATATGGTTGCTGAATGGTTTGGGAGCATATGTCCTTTCTACTCTTTTAGCTTTTTACCGGATGATTTGCCTTTTGGGTCGAGCTGTGGATGGAAATGTCGTGAGTTGAATAATTACCTGTGTCATGGAAGGCTCTACAGATTTTCTTTAACTCCCTCAAATTTAGGCTTTTTCAATGTCAGAGATATCAAACTTTCTATTGTTTTAAGATAAAATCAACGTATCACTCAATTTTACGCGGTATTTAGCTATTTGTAACAAGTATTTAGTCTGCGCAAAGATACAACTTTTCGACTCGTTTGGCTTAGCCATCAATCTTAAACCAAAGTGGATGAATATCTTTTGATGTAAATGAAGTTCACATAAATTGCAAAATATCTTCAAATCCGTTGTGCTAATCATATTTACATATGCAGGTTGTTCAATTTGTTTTGAAGGACAAGTCATCTGAGAGGGAACGGGCAGACCTATCTGAGGTACCAACCTGAGTTTAATTTCCTTTCTTAGCAATTCTTGTTCAGTAAAAAATTAAAATTAAGTCTATGATTTGCTTACTGGGTCTTTCGATAATCTTTAATAGGCAGTGCATTCATATGCTTCAGATGAGAGGTTGGGGTTCGCGGAACCTGCTCCAGGAGTGGAACTATATCTGTGTCCACCACACATACTCGATATGATAAGCAAACACCTTTCCAAAGACCCTAAAGAGCTATATGATTCTACAGAAAATGGTCTAATTGGCGTTGTTGTATGGAGAAAACTTCATATAAGTTCAACAATATCACCTAACTCGTCTTCACATCATAAACACAGTTTGAAAAAACAACAGGCCATTCCTACAGGACAGCATGAAAAAGCTGGAAACGTTAATGTAAATTCAATGCCTAAAGCACCCATGTCCATGTCTGCGAAAAATGATCCTGCAATGGATGATGACGATGATATCCCACCTGGGTTTGGTCCCAAAGCTGGTCGTGACGATGATGATTTGCCTGAGTTTAATTTTTCTGGCAACATAAATGCTTCTAGGCCTAGGCACCCATCTCAAAACATGTACCATGGGTCAAGAATGAACCCATATAACCAAACACCCCCTTCTCGCCCTGTAGACCAAATGAGAGAGCTTATACTAAAGTATGGCCAAACTGGTGCTACAAATATTGGTCCTGGAACTTCATCGTGGAATGACGATGACGATGATATCCCTGAGTGGCGGCCACAAGCCCCTCCACCCTTGCAGCGTCCTCCATACCCTTTAGGCCATAGTTTTCCGCAGCCCCCGCAGCATTTGGCTCATCAGAGACCATTGGCAACACCTATGGTTTTGCCTATGCAACCACCAATTAATAATGGTATACCAAACAGGCCACAAATTATGTCACCAAGAGGGCAATATCAAGTTGATTGGAGAAGGGATCAATCAAGGGGTAGGGGGTTCTGAAGTTTTTCATTTTGATAGTTCAGTGTTGGCCATGATGTAAATTCTGAATCTTTGTTGTGTTTGGCTTTTTTAGACTTTTTAGACTAGGTATCTTAGCCTTTATTTTAGATGCTTAAAACTATAGTTTATACTGTACTTCTTCAGCATAAAGGCAAGAGACTATGTGATCTCTTCTAGTTGTTTTACTGTCATTTTATCTCATTAAAAACATTATTCTGTTTCTCAAATGTGTTGTTTTCGTGGCTTATTATGTTAGCTGGGAAACCCCTTGGACCCGAAGGCTTTTCTTATTAATGACTTATAGCTTGTTTTATTTTTCAATGTGAGATGTTTGCACCAGGTTTTTTTTTTTTTTTAGAGAAAATATGTGTTTGTGAGGAGTCGCATAAACTATTTTTTAGAAGCTAAAGAAAGTAACTTTTTTTTTTACAAATGCTTTTTTGAAAACCACTTTTGAGAAAAGTATACTCAAAAGGGAAATGTTTGGTCAAATACTAATTGTGGCTTAAAAGTGTCTTTTTTTAATATTTATTGTTTAAACTTAAATTGCTTCTTTTGATTTATTTATTTTCCAAAATAAGTTGATTTTAGAAGTTTGGTCTAATAGTTATAAAACTACAAATTCATAATTGAGGTTAAAAACATGCTCTAGTGTGAATGATCTCATCATCAACAACTCTCACAAGTATCATCAACAATGGACTCTTGCCCATTTAACGCATATAAAAATAATATGAAAATGAAATACAACAGTAAATAATAAAAATAGTGTGAATAATTCTTCTATATTTCTCAATATCCTGACATTCTATATCAATTTACAAACTTATAATTGACACAACCCCTTTGCTTCACCTAGAACCAATCTTAAATTTACATATGAATGAATGAACAATAATACTCTATACTTGTAATGTCCAGGATTGAATTTAACACGTTCTCAGCCCCCCAAAGCGCGTTTGAGGGCTGTTCGTTGATCAGTTGTCAATCTTGTAGGGAATTTAACATCAAACTTGATCTTTAAAACACCTCTATTGCCAGGTTCCTTTGTGATTGGCATGCCTTCTTTTGCAAGCACAAGTTCATAACCAGGTTTTACAATTTCATTCACTGGAATCGTCAATGCACGACCATCTAACGTTGTTAGTTTGACAGTTGTTCCTCCCAATGCCTCTGCTAATGTTACTTTATAGTCCCTCATAAGGTCATTACCATCTCTCTTGTAAACGTCATGAGACTTGTCGTCTATTACAAATACGAGGTCTGCTGGAAGCTGGTTCAACTGCTCATTTCCTTTGTCTGGAAATGTTATCTTTGTACCTTTTTTCCAGCCAGGTTTTACATCAATAGTTAAAATTTCTGATTCTGTTACTAACCTCCTGCAATAACAACTCTCGTATTATGTCTCAGCAGAGAGAGAGAGAGAGAGAGTGTTGAAATAAAAGGAAAGTGCTTACCCATTCGTATCGACTACAGTTCTAGATATCTTCATTTTCCTCGTCGATCCAGAATAAAGCTCCTCAAGGCTACAAGGCAATTTACTCTCAACTGGTGGCGGTTTCTTGGGCATATTAGCACCAGTTCCATCACTAGCTGGCCTGAAAATATTCTCACTCCCACCAAATCCCGCGAAACCACTTCCTTCTGATGAGAATCTCGTGGACTTAACTCCAGCTGATCCAAATCCGAAAGGACTGCTCCCAAAAAATTCTGCAAAAATGTCCTCAGCATTTCGAGGATTATTGCTACATCCAGGTGATGGCATCTCTTTTAGTCCTTCTTCACCATACTGATCAAAGACTTGTCTTTTATCAGGATCACTTAAAATCTGAAGAAATGAGTAAAACTTGATAGTAAGAATGGCACTAATATCTTAAGAAATGAGTAAAGTTATACATTCTTTTCACAAAATTAGCACCCTTGTGCCCTTCAACTTGCATCAAGAATCTAATCACCAAAGTCTTCAAACACAAAACAATAACTCAAGTTTATCTGCATTATTATGATTATATCTAAACGCGTGATTATGATAAAATCTCTATATATATGCACATTAAACAAAAGAAAAAGGTAAGTGTCACATACTTCATATGCCTCAGATATTTCCTTGAATTGAGCCTCAGCTTCCTTCTTGTTGTTTGGATTCTTATCAGGATGCCATTTCATTGCCAATTTTCTATAAGCCTTCTTTAGATCATCCTCCGTCGCTGTCTTCCCAACGTTCAACACGTTATAATAATCCATCCCCATTTTCCTTATACCTAAACCCAATTTTTTTGTTATTGTGAATATGTAGTTCCAATTATCAAAAATTCAAACAGCTCCTTATATTTCCCAGCAGTTCAGCAAAAAGGGGTCCTTTAGAAACTGCATTTTCAAGAAAATTACACAAATCAAAGCATGAAAAATAAAAAAAATCCTATACCAATTCAAGATTATCAATATGTCCCAACAAGTTTAAGCAGATATCCATTGAAATCTCACAAGTGGGGTCTGAGGAGGGTAGAATGTACACACACCTTACCACTACCGCCCTGTAGGGAGGTAGAGAGGCTATTTTCGAAAGACCCTTGAAATACCCACATCAAGATGTCCATAAAAATGGAAATTTCAATTCTTGATTATGTAAAAGATTCAATCTTTTTTGAGAATGGACTAAAAGGGTCTTTAAAATCAAGTTTCAGCACATACCCAAATCAAGATTGGCCATAAAAAATGAAAATTCCAATTCTTGATCATGTAAAAGATTCAATCTTTTTTTCAAAGTGGAGTAAAAGGGGTCTTTATTATCAAGTTTTAGCACATATCCAAATAAAGATTAGGCATAAAAAATGAAAATTCCAATTCTTGATTATGCAAAAGATTCAATCTTTTTTCAAAGTAGAGTAAATGGGGGGCTTTGAAATCAAGTTTCAACACATACATATATAAATATTCATAATGAAAATGAAAATTCCTATTTTTTGTTATTAGAAATTTTCAGTTCAAGATTATCAAATTCGTATCATTCAGTACATACCTTTAACAATATTTCCAAAGAAAATTAGAAGCCAAATTTGAAAAGTTTGTGAAATATATAGAAAGAAATAGAAATTTGGATCATCTTTGATTTTTCTTTTTTCTTTTCTTTGTTGGAAGTGTTTAACCACAAATGTTGTTTCAGCTTTACTATTTTTCTGACATTTTTAACGATAATAACGGAATCTAATTTTGTTTATAGCTATACGAGAAAAATGTTATTCCAAAATTCTTGGTGTTCTCCTTTCTAACCATACTTCTCTTCTATGGTTGAGATGTCAATTTTATATTCCACCAATTTTATCGGGTTGATTTTTCATATGATTACTTAATAAATATTTATTAATTTTTCTATTTGGTTCTAATTCAAATTTATTATACAGATAGAGTATTTAATAGTGGTACGATAAGGTCTATCCTAGAGTATCCTGAAAGTCAATAATGAACAAGAATGCAGCAAGGCCTAAGGCTATATTCACTACTTGGCTGCTTATGTGGAGAAGGCTGCTAACAACTGATATATTGATTAAATGGGAATGCACATTGATCTAAAATGTTCGTTCTGTTGTAAGCATGAGGAAACCAAAGAACACTTAGTTGTGCATTGCAACTATGCTAAGCAGATATGGGTCAAGATGGAAAAGTGGACGACGATGCAACACTGTACAATTTTAGCTGGTCGGGACCAACATTTGGACTGGATGATTGCAAATGCTAAGGGCACCCCCAAGGAGCTCAGATTTTCAAAATGGTGTATTGCGAGACTATCTATTCCATTTGGATGGGGAGGAATTTCGCCTATTTGAAAAGAGAGGTAGAGAATGGAAATCTATTGCAAAAGAGATAGCCTATGCCTCATGTGTTAGAGCTCCTCCCAAAATCAGGTGTACTATCCATGATTTTAAGTTTTAGCCTCTGTTTGGTAGCTTTTTCGGAGCTCCATTCTAGTTAAAGATGGCAGATTATGTGTTACCTAACTTTTGATTTGTAATGCTATACTTTTGGTGATTAATAAAAGTTGATAATCACCAATAAAAAAAAATTGTGGTTATGTTTAGTAGGAAGAAAAATATTTTTTAGAAAAATAGTAATTTTTTTTAATTTTCTTGTGTTTTGTATATAAGGAAAAAATATTATTCTAAAAATAGTTGTATATAAGTTAGACAAATGTTTTATGAGTTGGGGTGGTGAGGATGGGGGCCACAAGAAATGAGAGTGATGATGAAGTGTTGGGGGATATGGAGGACACAATCCACATTGAATGCCACTTATGAAATTTGTTATTCCTATATTCAATTTGGGAAATTATTTTCTCTCATTTTAAGAAATTTAATTTTCTAGAAAAAATAATTTTAAAATATTTTGACTAGCCAAACATAAAAAATCAAATTATTTGATGTTGACATGATTGTTATATATTAAAGAAATAAATTATCATATTTTATTATTTATTGAGATAATTTATTCAATCTTGGTCTCAATCATTTGATTGTCCAACATAACTAAACTCTATCTATGAATCTTATCGAACTTGAAAATTAATTTTTAGAGTTTTTTTACCATTCAATATCCGAAGTTCGTATCGAAGCCCTGAAAATGTATAGAATTGCAATAAGATTTATTAGAGCATGTTCATGAATCTAGGCATCAAGGAAATAATTCACAAGTAGAACAAACATATACCTATTCCACTTGCTTAACCTAATGCATTCATCTTAGAGCTAATCCCATTTTTTTTTAAAATAGGGCAGGGATTACAGTAATTTGAGTAGGGCAGTAGAATTGAAAATTTCTTGATTATTCTCCCCATTTTAATTTATGTTACATAATTTTTTTAGTCTATTTCAAAAAGAATGTCTCATTTATATAATTAAAAATAATTTAACTTTAAAATTCTTCTTTTACCATTAATGAAATGATTTAAAGTCAATATAAATATCTAAGGTTTATTTTAGACCATATATTTCATAAAATTTCTCTTAAACTCTTGTCAAATCAAATAATGTCTCCTAGAAATATTCACTTATACTTACTAATGAAGGCCCAAATTACTCCTAATCTCAACATTAAGAGAACCAATAAGATTACCAATAATCCCTTTAGCCATTACTATTTCCCAAGTTAATTACAATGAGATATAATTACTTCACACATTTTCCTTTGAATTGTTTAGACATACACCACTGAACTTTTGACATTTTGTGCCTCGTTAGCGTTACCTAATAATATAAGTTGCGTTTGCAAATAATAAATTTTGAGTCGAGAAAATAATATTCAGGATAAGAAGATAATGCAATAATCGTATTTATTGATTTTTAGTATGAGTGCTATAATTTCTATGAATCCTCTTATTCGTTTTATCAAATATAGATTCGAATGCTCTGATTGGTCTCTTCGAATATAGATTGAAGGACTCTTGAGCTTGATTTGGAAATTAACTTATACTTGAGTTCAAGAGCTTTTGAGCTTATTCTTGAACTTGTATGATTAAATTCTTGAACTTGTAACTTATAGAGAATTCTATGATGTTCGAGCTCTCTCCGACTTCATGTTAGAATTTCTAGTCCTTTTTCTGAATTATGAGGATCCTACTTATAATTGTGGAATAGAGGAGTTATGATGGAAATAGGTTTTTCCTTCGGCCAATCAGATTTAAGTGTCATCACGTATTGGGCTTTAGCGAAGTGGACTTGTCATTTTGACACTTGACATGATCCTATTGACTTCTTTGTTTGACTTGAGATGCCACGTCATTTGACACATGACATCAAACTAGGCCTTTAGGATGAGATGACATTGGACTTAACAAACTAGGCTCATCTATTGTAGCCCAAATCACTTAATTTGAACTTTAATTAAATCCATATTTATTGGACTTAAATAACTTACCCAATCATATTAATCTATATAATATTTACTTGGACTAATATATTCATGAATTTTTTATAAATTTATATTTAATAAATTTTAAATGATTACAACATCTTTGCTAATTGCTATCCGTTATAACTTTTGACATAATTCTATCCCAAAAATGGAATTCAAGAATAGCAATAAAATTTGGGATAATGCATAAGTACCCCCTAGACTATGACCGAAATCCCAGAGACACACCTAAACTTAACTAGGGTCCTATTACCCCCCTGAACTCATTTTTTTTTGTATTTTTGTGCACCTTTTGTGCTGATGTGGCACGTTCA
>JAJOOO010009735.1:0-16766 GCA_029582685.1 Solanum piurae | reverse complement strand
TTATTATCTATAACTGTAACTATTCTTTCGAAAGGATTTTCTATTTTTATTTATTTTATTTTATTTTTTGCTGTTATTTTATGTTTTGTTGTTAAAACATATAAGTTTTTACATCTAGCTGTAAATATTTTACTTCCTGGGGACTAGACATAGATATCATCCTAACTCATGTGATTCTATCACTTTATGCATTCATACATTCATGATGTAGATTTGGTGGGTAATGTCCTTCCACAACAATTCTATCTAATAGTCTACCATCATTATGTCAACTACCCTCTTTGGGCCTTAACATACATTATTAATCATAGTAGATTTCCTTCAAAACCCTAGAAGTGAACCTTAATAACTATGAGTGTTTACTCTTGATCGATCTACTCGTTAAAAGCATCCTATGAACCTAGATTAAAACATATTTTAATCACATGCTTCATTCTTAAGCAATTCTAGTCATGATATATCATCATAAAGGTTCAATCTCAGGCCTTACTAGTCATGATCAATAACATATACATTATTCTAGTTCAATTATGTCTACATGCTTTTATTATTGAACAATTACTATGCATATCATCAACCCTAGAAGATTATCTGTAAATCCTCAATTTCACCTTCCAAGGCACAAACCCACATCACTTCAATTTCATCAATTAGACTAGGGTTAGACATGCGAGCCTTTAATTTTATCATAATAACACAATTCACTACTAATTCAGTCATAAAAAACTAATATCCACTCAATTGGATTCATATTCAACTAAACCCACAATATTGGAAGGAACCCTAACTTAAATTGGGGATTTTATCTTCACAATTGTGGAATAACTAGGGGACTCCATGGATGGAAGAAACCATGGATTAATAAGAAATAAAACCTTGGATACAATAGCCTAGCAAGCTTCAAACAATGGAGTCTTGACCTAGCTTGACCCTTTTCTTCTTCTTTTTCTCCTCCTCCTCCTCCTCCTTCTCCTTCTCCTCCTTCTCCTTCTTCTTCTCCTCCTTATTCTCCTACTTCTCCTCCTTCTTCTTCTCCTTCTTCTCCTCCTTCTCCTTCTCCTCCTTCTTCTCATTCTTCTCCTTGTTTTTGTTCTTATTCTTCTTCTCCTTCTTCTCCTCCTTCTCCTTCTTGTCCTTCATCTTCTCCTTCTTCTTCTACTCCTTATCTTTCTTCTTCTCCTTCTTCTCCTACTCCTCCTTATTCTCCTACTCCTCCTTATTCTCCTTCTTCTCCTTCTTCACCTTTTTCTTCTTCTTTCACGAGAGAGGATTTTTGGGAGGGAATTGGGTTTCTTTATGGTGAGTTTAGAGAATGATTTAGAATGACATAATTAAGGGTCTAAAAGCTTTATATAAGTGACCTAAACTAATTTAAAACGACCCTACTTAACCCCTAATTAATTTGGGAAAGTACCACAAAGCCCTCACTTAACCGCCTAACCCACCTTCATTGCCTCACCCACGAGACCACGCCCATGGGCTGTGGATAGACCCATGGGGTGTGCAGGTCTTCCGTGGGTTGTGGTCTGCAACTAATCATTTTGGGGTCCTGACCCACGAGGCCATCCACGGGCGTGGACCCCCATATGGGGTGTGAGTCCCCTCGTGGGTGCACTGCCTTGGGGCAATTTCTAGGGCAATCCTAGGGTCCTTCTCAAGGACCCTTGGTTGGTCGATGGGGAGTCGTACCTTCACACTTTAACCCTAAACCCTTCATTATAAGTACGTAAAGCCCTATCTATGACTCTAACCCTAACGTCAATCCCTAGAACCCCCCACATAAGGCTCTAGTTTAGGGTACTAGTTTCTAGGTGTTACAATATCTCCTCCTTGCGAACATTCATCCTCGAATGATGATTATAAACGCCTCTTAAAGGAAACAACTCTAGACTAGCATCCTATCATGCATGTAACTTATCTAAATGAACATAAACAATGAGAAAATATCAACTTCAACTCAAACATGCTAAATGCATCACAAGGAAGTAGGAACTACATCTAACAACCCAAAATGCATGAAACTCGACATCTACTCATATCCAAGGAGGAACTACCATCTCCGAACTAAAACATGCTCAACACACTCTAATGGAGTTCATATACAATTTACTCTCAAAAAGCATTTATTCAAGGAGGAATATCTCAACTCCGAACTAAGGCATGCTCATCTATTCATCTTATGAAGTCAAATAGGTAACTCTTATTCAATACACTTCAACATGAGAAAATTAATCATGCAACTTCATTTTCCTACTAAACATGAATTTTCTCAAGAACATGCACAACATGAGGACTTCGGGACATCTCATTGTCCCTTGGCCTCACTAGTAGTACCCTCTCCTAAAACCCTCACTAAAGACCACTGCTTAACACTTTCATGTAAGCACTTCCTTGCCCTTTGATATCCTAACTTGCCGATCTAAGATCCCTACTGATATTTCTAAATTAGGGAGATTCTCATCAACTCCCAACTCTTCTTAAGGACTTTATATATGTCAGATCTCCAACACCCTTCTATATCCTAGAGACATGGAAAACCGAATACATCGGTGCCACTCATTAAACAACTCTAGTTCACAAGCAACCCTACCAATTCCACTTAAGATCTCACATGAGCCTACCAAACCGGGACTAAATTCCCAACCCACTACACCTCTCAAGATGAGAATTTAAAGCCAACCTAAATCATTAACATCAAGAACACTCAGCAACCTTGCTATCTAAGCACATCATCTCTCCCTTGGGAGTAATCCTGTACACACTCTTCTAAGCACCATTTCTTTCAATTCCAAGGTCGGAGCAAGTCATCACTAAGCTTTCACATCCACCAAAGATGATTCTAAGCCATGGTGAATTACACTACTACCCTTTAAAAGAGTCTACTCACTCTACACATCTAGGCATTACTTAAACACACTATTCATCAAATCTCTCCACATACCTTAAAACCCATCAAGACTAAGTCGGGTTCTATCACCAAATAAAAATAATCATAATACAACTCATTCATTCTAAAGATATCATCAAAGTCTATCATACCAAGTCTATCAAGTCATAAAAAGACAAGCATCACCGGGATCTAAATAAGCATAAAACACATATTGGGAGCAATATTCGGAGGATTATGTTGTTCACCTCTAGCTTGGAGAGCATAGGAACTAATTTGCTTCCTCTCTCTTCCCCTAACGGTAAGTACTAGGCAATCTCTCATTTTGTGGCCACTCCTACCACAACCATAACAGCCCTCCATACCTGCCAAACATCTATCCTTATGTCTATTGCCACATCTAGCACAAGTAGGAAATAGCGGTCTACTATCCTTTCTTTGAGACTTAGGGTTAGACACCCTTTCTAGGTTATGTCTTGGGAAATTCGTCGAAAGACTTTGTCCGAAGAACCTTTCAAGAGGACAATTATCATGATCAATCCTAAACCTTTTTTTCTCCCTAAGCCTTTCTTCCAGTTTCTCTTCCTCAATTTGACGAGAATAAATAATAAGGCGAGAAATATTCATATTATGATCAAGCATGGCCATACGACATTCTTTTCCTACTAAATCGATCACTCCCGACATAAACTTAGTCATTCCCGACCTAGGTTCGAACACTAGAATCGTAACATACTTAGACAATTGGGTGACCATCCATGAGTATTACTTAACACTCATATCACCTTGTCTAAGGTTGATGAACTCAAGCACTAAAGCTTCTCTCATATCTAAAGGGAAGAACCTATCCAGAAAAGCACTCTTGAACCCTTCCCATTCTATGGGACCCATTCCTACCGATCTACTCTCCTTCCATTGATCATACCATATTTGTGCAAACCCTTTGAGTTGACCAGAATCCAACTCCGCCATCTCTACTGGAGTCACTCACACTAAGTTTAGAACCTTAGAGACCTCTTTTATAAACTCTTGAGAATTTTCCTCCATCTTTGACCCATAAAATTCTAGAGCTCCTATCCCAACCTGATTCAACATTTGAAAATAAAACCTAAGCTTCTCATTTGTTACTTTCTCTTTCAAAGGGTCAATTGGAGCTTGTGGAGAAATTTGTTGATCCACATTGTCTTCCTCATCCCTTCTAACATTAGCCCTTGTATTAGTCATATTCTAAAAACCATCGGGAACGGAATACGAGAAAGACCTAAAAAGAGTTTAACTCTATGGCACGACTTAGAGGATGAAAAAGTTAAGTTTCCTAAACATCCAATAGCCTCCTATTCATAAATGTGGCGCGCCTCACATTTTTGAACAAGACTCTACTAAACGTTGTTTGAGACATCCTAGAACCAATCTAAACCTTGTGCTCTAATTAATAAGTATGTCACGGCCCAGGGGTACCCCCTAGATGTAAGAAGGCACATAGAACCCCAAAAGGGATCCATGTAAGCGACTTAGTATATCACAACATAAGATAATAGAAAAGTGTGAAAGTTTAAAACATTTCCCATACAATCAAGTCTTCTATAAAAGAAAAGCGGAAGTCGTATTACACTTGTCTAAAATAATCTAATACTTGAAATGAGTTAGGTGCACAGCCCATACAATAGTTCTAACATAAAATAAAGACATAAAAAAATAAAAGGGGATCAAGTCCTCGATGCTATGAGGACTCACCAAATTTTCATTCCTTGATCTTCTATGAACCTAGCCCCGAAGATTGAAGCCAATATATCCTAACCCTACATTTGATAAGAATGTAGGCAAAAGTATGCGTTAGTACAATAATTTATTAAATATGATGGCTAGCATAAAATATCAATATAAGCATATAAGAGGCATTAGCCAACCTAAGACATATATCATAATCTGTAAGAGACAATAACATAACTCACAAGTATAAGAGACATCACCATAAGGCATAGGCTATTAGCATAGGAGATAACAACATAGTCATAGGCTTAATTAATGCATCTAGTTTAACATAATATAAGAGAAACACTTCATAAATCACCTCAAGGAAAGCTTGTGAAATAGATGTATAATACCCCATAATCCCACCCATGCTAAGCAAGTCACTTTAGGTTCTCATTCGTACTTACCACCTTTTGATCTCATCCTTAGCTTACTTTTAGGGAATACTCACCTTTAGTAATGCATTCATTGGAAGACCTTTCAAGCTACAATCCAAATTAAGCATACATCATAAGCACAAGTCATAAACATATTCATTACATAAATCATCATAACATAAGAGGAACACACCATAGATACCCTCAAATCATACTTGTGCAATTCATGAATAAGATCACATAATCTACCCCATAATACGTAAAGCTTCTTAAGTAACCATAGTTCATACTTCATATTCTTTGTTCATATTACTACCATATTGGGGACATATGCCTTAACCAACAAAGATCATGTGAGCTTACATCGAATCCGGTGTCTACCCCACACCGAAAAGGGGTTGTTCTACTTGCCGAGGGTAGAACCATACTCTTAGCTTAGGTGGATCCAATAGCTAAGTAACCTACGGGGGCACGTAGTTTATGGGATTAGGAGATTCCTACTAGACACCCGGACTCAACTAAGATAGAAGGTTTACATATCATGAGATACATATTTTGGAAACCGAACTCAACTATAGTAGACGGAACACATTTGGAAAACCGAAATCAATTAAGGTAAAAGCTTTCATTGGGAAACCGAACTCAACTAGCGTAAAAGATTCCATCTCATATTCAATATCCACTCGGTGTTAGGCATTAAGTCCCATTGAGTTGATATTAAGTCTTGACTTAAGTTCATATTTATGGAAGAATGTCTTGAAACTAAATCCAATATAACTCATACTATAGCTCATTACATCATGCGTGAAAATAACCTTTCACCGTCCATGTCTAAATATAGATTAAATGGTTGAGAGTAGTTTTCCAACCTTAGAATCACTACATGTGACAAACCTTTCACATCATATCATATTCATGAATAAGTTTATATATGAGAATAACCTTTCAACAACACAACTAGATCATGAGTATATCCACTTAACTCTCAAAGTGTTCTTAAATCATGTACTAAACATCCTAAAACATGCATAATATTATATCTTTCCCTTTCAAGGGTTAAAGCTCATATTAAGTCAACACATCTAGAAATACTACGTTAGATATGGATATATTCATAATTATAGCAAATCAACACATCTTGAATGACTACATTAGACATGGATATATTCATAATTCAAGTATTTCAATTACTACAAGCATATTCTCATACTTCACCTCCTTGAGGTTCAAAACTTACTTTCAATCATCATACCTGAGGGTTCAAGCACTAGAAATAGATATCATCCTAACTCATGCGACTCTATCAGTTTATGCATTCAAACATTCATGATGTAGATTAGGTGGGCAATGTCATTCCACAACAATTATATCTAATAGTCTACCATCATTATGCCAACTACCCTCTTAGGGCCTTAGCATACATTATTAATCATAGTAGCTTTACCTTCAAATATCTACAATTCAACCTTAATAACTACGAGTGCTTACTCTTGATCGATCTACTCGTTAAAAGCATCCAATCAACCTAGATTAGAACATATTTTAATCACATGCTTCATTCTTAAGCAATTTTAGTCATGATATATCATCATAAAGGTTCAATCTCAAGCCTTACTAGTCATAATCAATCACATATACATTATTCTACTTCAATTTATGTCTACATGCTTTTTTTATTGAACAATTACTATACATATCATCAACCTTAAAAATTTTTCTCTAAATACTCAATTTCACCTTTCAAGGCATAAACCCACATTACTTCAATTTCATCAATTAGACTAGAGTTAGACATGTGAACATGTAATTTTATCATAATAACACAATTCACTAGTAATTCAGTCATTAAAAACTAATATCCACTCAATTGGATTCATATTCAACTAAACCCACAATATCGGAAGGAACCCTAACTTAAATAATGGATTTTATCTTCACAATTGTGGAATAACTAGGGGACTCCATGGATGGAAGAACCCATGGATTAATAAGAAATAAAACTTTGGATAAAAAAGCCTAGCAAGTTTCAAACAATGGAGTCTTGACCTAGCTTGACCCTCTTCTTCTTCTTCTTCTCCTCCTTCTCCTTCTCCTCCGTCTCCTTCTTCTTCTCCTCCTTCTTCTCCTACTTCTCCTCCTTCGTCTTCTCCTTCTTCTCCTCCTCCTTATTCTCCTCATTCTTCTCCTTCTTCTCCTTCTTCTTGTTCTTGTTCTTCTTCTCTTCCTTCTTCTCCTTCTCCTTCTCCCCCTTCTCTATCTTCTTATCCTTCTTCTCCTTTTTCACGAGAGAGGATTTTTGGGAGGGAATTGGGTTTCTTTATGGTGAGTTTAGAAAATGATTTAGAATGACATAATTAAGGGTCTAAAAGCTTTATATAAGTTACCTAAACTAAGTTAAAACGACCCTACTTTACCCCTAATTAATTTGGGAAAGTACCACAAAGCCCTCACTTAACCGCCTAACCCACCTTCATTGCCTCACCCACGAGACCACGCCTATGGGTTGTGGATAGACCCATGGGGCGTGCAGGTCTTCCGTGGGTTGTGGTCTGCAACTAATCATTTTGGGGTCCTGACCCACGAGGCCATCCACGGGCGTGGACCCCCATATGGGGTGTGAGTCCCCTCGTTGGTGCACTGCCTTGGGGCAGTTTCTAGGGCAATCCTAGGGTCCTCCACAAGGACCCTTGGTTGGTCGTTGGGGAGTCGTACCTTTACACTTTAACCCTAAACCCTTCATTCTAAGTACGTGAAGTCATATCTATGACTATAACCCTAAGGTCAATCCCTAGAACCCCCACATATGGCTCTAGTTTAGCCTACTAGTTTCCGGGTGTTACAATATCTCCCCCTTGCGAACATTCATCCTCGAATGATGATTATAAACGCCTCTTAAAGGAAACAACTCTAGACTAGCAGCCTATCATGCACGTAACTCATTTAAATGAACATAAACAAGGAGAAAATATCAACTCCAACTCAAACATGGTAAATGCATCACAAGGAAGTAGGAACTACATCTAACAACCCAAAATGCATGAAACTCGACATCTTCTCATATCCAAGGAGGAACTACCATCTCCGGAAAAAAACATGCTCAACACACTCTCATGGAGCTCATATACAATTTACTCTCAAAAATCATTTATTCAAGGAGGAATCTCTCAACTCCGAACTAAGGCATGCTCATCTATTCATCTTATGAAGTCAAATAGGTAACTCTTATTCAATACACTTCAACATGAGAAAATTAATCATGCAACTTCATTTTCCTACTAAACATGAATTTTCTCAAGAACATGCACCACATGAGGACTTCGGGACATCTCATTGTCCCTTGGCCTCACTAGTAGTACCCTCACCAAAAACCTTCACTAAAGACCACAACTTAACAATTTCATGTAAGGACTTGCTTGCCCTTTGATATCTTAACTTGCCGATCTATGATCCCTACCGATATTTCTAAATTAGGGAGATTCTCATCAATTTCCAACTCTTCTTAAGGAATTTATATATGTCAGATCTCCAACACCCTTCTATATCCTAGAGACATGGAAAACCAAATACATCGGTGGCACTCATTAAGCAACTCTAGTTCACAAGAAATCTTACCAATTCCACTTAAGATTTCACATGAGCCTACAAAACCGGGACTAAATTCCCAACTCACTACACCTCTCAAGGTGAGATTTTCAAGCCAACCGAAATCATTAACATCAAGAACACTCAGCGACCTTGCTATCTAAGCACATCATCTCTCCCTTGGGAGTAAGCCTATACATACTCTTCTAAGCACCATTTCTTTCAATTCCAAGGTTGGAGCAAGTCATCACTAAGCTTTCACATCCACCAAAGATGATTCTAAGCCATGGTGAATTACACTACTACCCTTTAAAAGAGTCTACTCACTCTACACATCTAGGCATTACTTAAACACCCTATTCATCAAATCTCTCCACATACCCCAAAACCCATAAAGACTAAGTCGGGTTCTATCACCAAATAAAAATAATCATAATACAACTCATTCATACTAAAGATAACATCAAAGTCTATCATACCAAGTCTATCAAGTCATAAAATGACAAGCATCACCGGGATCTAAATAAGCATAAAACACATACTGGGAGCAATATTCAGAGGATTATGTTGTTCACCTCTAGCTTGGAGAGCATAGGAACTAATTTGCTTCCTCTCTCTTCCCCTAACGGTAAGTACCAGGCAATCTTTCATTTTGTGGCCACTCCTACCACAGCCATAATAGCCCTCCATAACTGCCAAACATCTACCCTTATGTCTATTGCCACATCTAGCAAAAGTAGGAAATAGGGGTCTACTATCCTTTCTTTGAGACTTAGGGTTAGACACCCTTTTTAGGTTATGTCTTGGGGAATTCTTCGAAAGACTTTGCCCGAAGAACCTTTCAAAAAGAGAATTATCATGATCAATCCTAAACCTTTTTGTCTCCCTAAGCCTTTCTTCAAGTTTCTCTTCCTCAATTTGACGAGAATAAATAATAAGGCGAGAAATATTCATATTATGATCAAGCAAGGCATATGACATTCTTTTTCAACTAAATCGAACATGCCCGACACAAATTTATTCATTCCCGACCTAGGTTCGAACACTAGAATCGTAACATTTTTAGACAATTGGGTGACCATCCATGAGTATTCCTTAACACTCATATCACCTTGTCTAAGGTTGATGAACTCAATCACTAAAGCTTCTCTCATATCTAAAGGGAAGAACCTATCCAGAAAAGCACTCTTGAACCCTTACCACTTTATGGGACCCATTCCTACCGGTCTACTCTCCTTCCATTGATCATACCATATTTGTGCAACCCCTTTGAGCTGACAAGAAGACAACTCCGCCTTCTCTACTGGAGTCACTCCCACTAAGTTTAGAACCTCAGAGACCTCTTTTATAAGCTCTTGAGGATTTTACTCCATCTTTGACCTATAAAATTCTAGAGCTCCTATCCCAACCTGATTCAACAGTTGAAAATCAAACCTAAGCTTCTCATTTGTTACTTTCTATTTCAAAGGGTCAGTTGGAGCTTGTGGAGAAACTTGTTGATCCATATTGTCTTCCTCATCCCTTCTAACATTAGCCCTTGTATTAGTCATATTCTAAAACCCATCGGGAATGGATTATGAGAAAGACCTAAAAAGAGTTAACTCTATGGCACAACTTAAAGAATGAAAAAGTTAAGTTTCCTAAACATCCAAGAGCCTCCTATTCATAAATGTGGCGGGTCTCACATTTTTGAACAAGACTCTACTAAACGTGGTTTGAGACATCCTAGAACCATTCTAAACCTTGTGCTCTGATTACTAAGTATGTCACGACCCAGGGGTACCCCCTAGATGTAACAGGGCATATAGAACCCCGGAAGGGATCCATGTAAGCCACATAGTCTATCACAACATAAGATAATAGAAAAGTGCAAAAGTTTAAAACATTTTCCATACAATCAAGTTTTCTATAAAAGAAATGCGGAAGTCTTATTACACTTGTCTAAAATAATCTAATACTTGATATGAGCTAGGTACACAACCCATACAACAGTTCTAACATAAAATAAAGAAATAAAAAAATAAAAGGGGATCAAGTCCTTGATGCTATGAGGACTCACCAAATCTTCTTTCCTTCATCTTTTATGAGCCTGCCCCGAGATTGAAGCCAATATCGCATAACCCTACATTTGATAAGAATGTAGGCAAAAGTATGCGTTAGTACAATAATGTACTAAATATGATGGCTAGCATTAAACATCAATATAAGCATATAAGAGGCATTAGCCAACCCAAGACATATATCATAATCTGTAAGAGACAATAACATAAGTCACAAGTATAAGACACATCACCATAAGGCATGGGCTATAAGCATAGCAGATAACAACATAATCATAGTCATAATTAATGCATCTAGTTTAACATAATATAAGAGAAACACTTCATAAGTAACCTCAAGGAAAGCTTGTGAAATATATGTATAATACCCCATAATCCCACCCATGCTAAGAAAGTAACTTTAGGTTCTCATTCATACTTACCACCTTTTGATCTCATCCTTAGCTTACTTCTCGTAGACAAGGGAATACTCAACTTCAGTCATGCATTCATTGGAAGACCTTTCAAGCTACAATCCAAATTAAGCATACATCATAAGCACAAGTCATAAACATATTCATTACATAAATCATCATAATATAAGAAGATCATACCATAGATACCCTCAAATCATACATGTGCAATGCATGAATAAGATCATATAATTTCACCCATAATACGTAAAGCTTCTTAAGTAAACATAGTTCATACTTCATATTCTTGTTCATATGATTACCATATTGGGGACATATGCCTTAACCAACACAGATCATGTGAGCTTACATAGAATCTGGTGTCTACCCCACACCGAAAAGGGGTTGTTCTCCTTACCGAGGGTAGAACCATAGTCTTTGCTTAGGTGGATCCAATAGCTATGTAACCTACGGGGGCACGTAGTTTATGGGATAAGGAGATTGCTACTAGACACCCGGACTCAACTAAGGTAGAAGGTTTACATATCATGAGATATATATTTTTGAAACCGAACTCAACTATAGTAGAAGGAACCCATTTGGAAACCCGAACTCAATTAAGGTAAAAGCTTTCATTGGGAAACCGAACTCAACTAGCGTAAAAGATTCCATCTCATATTCAATATCCACTCGGTGTTAGGCATTAAGTCCCATTGAGTTGATATTAAATCTTGACTTAAGTTCATATTTATGAAAGAATGTCTTTAAACTCAATCCAACATAACTCATACTATAGCTCATTACATCAGGCGTGAAAATAACCTTTCACCGTCCATTTTTAAGTATAGATTAAATAGGTGAGAGTAGTCTTCCAACCTTAGAATCACTACATGTGACAAGCCTTTCACATCATATCATATTCATGCATAAGTTTATATATGAGAATAACCTTTCAACAACACAACAAATAGATCATGAGCATATCCACTTAACTCTCAAAGTGTTCTTAAAGCATGTACTAAACATCCTAAAACATGAATAATATCATATCTTTCCCTTTCAAGGGTTAAAGCTAATATTAACTCGACACATCTAGAATGACTACGTTAGATATGGATATATTCATATTCATAGAAAATCAACACATCTTGAATGACTACATTAGACATGGATATATTCATAATTCAAGTATTTCAATTACTACAAGCATATTCTTATTCTTCACCTCCTTGAGGTTCAAAACTTACTTTCAATCATCATACCTGGGGGTTCAAGCACTAGACATAGATATCATCCTAACTCATGTGATTCTATCAGTTTATGCATTCAAACATTCATGATGTAGATTAGGTGGGTAATGTCCTTCCACAACAATTCTATCTAATAGTCTACCATCATTACGTCAACTACCCTCTTAGGGCATTAACATACATTATTAATCATAGTAGCTTTACCTTTAAATACCTAGAAGTCAACCTTAATAACTACGAGTGTTTACTCTTGATCGATCTACTCGTTAAAAGCATCCTATGAACCTAGATTAGAACATATTTTAATCACATGCTTCATTCTTAAGAAATTCTAGTCATGATATATCATCATAAAGGTTCAATCTCAGGCCTTACAAGTCATGATCAATAACATATACATTATTCTAGATCAATTATGTCTACATGCTTTTATTATTGAACAATTACTATGCATATCATCAACAATAGAATATTATCTCTAAATCCTCAATGTCACCTTTCAAGGCATAAACCCACATTACTTCAATTTCATCAATTAAACTAGGGTTAGACATGTGAACATGTAATTTTGTCATAATAACACAATTCACTACTATTAAGTCATAAAAAAGTAATATCCACTCAATTGGATTCATATTCAACTAAACTCACAATATTGGAAGGCACCCTAACTTAAATTGGGGATTTTATCTCCACAATTGTGGAATAACTAGGGGACTCCATGGATAGAAGAACCCATGGATTAATAATAAATAAAACCTTGGATACAAAAGCCTAGGAAGCTTCAAACAATGGAGTCTTGACCTAGCATGACCATTTTCTTCCTCTCTTCCTTCTCCTCCTTTTGCTCCTTCTCCTTCTCCTCCCTATCCTTCTTTTTCTCCTCCTTCTTCTCCTACTTCTCCTCCTTCTTCTTCTCCTTATTTTCCTCCTCCTTCTTCTTGTCCTTCTTCTCCTTCTTCTCCTTGTTCTTGTTCTTGTTCTTCTTCTCCTTCTTCTCTTCCTTCTTCTCCTTCTTCTCCTTCTCCTTCTCCTTCTCCTTCTCCTTCTCCTCCTTCGCTTTCTTCTTCTCCTTCTTCTCCTCCTTTTTATATTCCTTCTTCTCCTTTTTCTCCTTCTTCTCCTTTTTCTTTTTCTTTCACGAGAGAGGATTTTTTGGAGGGAATTGGGTTTCTTTATGGTGAGTTTAGAGAATGATTTAGATTGACATAATTAAGGGTTTAAAAGCTTTATATAAGTGACCTAAACTAAGTTAAAACGACCCTACTTAACCCCTAATTAATTTGGGAAAGTACCACAAAGCCCTCACTTAACCGCCTAACCCACCTTCATTGCCTCACCCACGAGACCACGCCCATGGGTTGTGGATAGACCCATGGGGCGTGCAGGTCTTCCGTGGGTTGTGGTTTGCAACTAATCATTTTGGGGTCCAGACCCATGAGGCCATCCTTGGGCGTGGACCCCCGTATGGGGTGTGTGTCCCCTCGTGGGTGTACTGCCTTGGGGCAGTTTCTAGGGAAATCCTAGGGTCCACTTCAAGAACCCTTGGTTGGTCGTTGGGGAGTCGTACCTTGACACTTTAACCCTAAACCCTTCATTCTAAGTACGTGAAGCCATATCTATGACTCTAACCCTAACGTCAATCCCTAGAACCCCCCACATAAGGCTCAAGTTTAGCCTACTAGTTTCCAGGTGTTACAATATCTCCCCCTTGCGAACATTCGTCCTTGAATGATGATTATAAACGCCACTTAAAGGAAACAACTCTAGACTAGCAGCCTATCATGCATGCAACTCATCTAAATAAACATAAACAATGAGAAAATATCAACTACAACTCAAACATGCTAAATGCATCACAAGGAAGTAGGAACTACATCTAACAACCCAAAATGCATGAAACTCGACATATACTCATATCCAAGGAGGAACTACCATCTCCGAACTAAAACATGCTCAACACACTCTCATGGATTTCATATACAATTTACTCTCAAAAATCATTTATTCAAGGAGGAATCTCTCAACTCCGAACTAAGGCATGCTCATCTAGTCATCTTACGAAGTCAAATAGGTAACTCTTATTCAATACACTTCAACATGAGAAAATTAATTATGCAACTTCATTTTCCTGCTAAACATGAATTTTCTCAAGAACATGCACCACATGAGGACTTTGGGACATCTCATTGTCCCTTGGCATGACTAGTACCACCTTCACCTAAAACCCTTACTAAAGACCACTGCTTAACACTTTCATGTAAGCACTTCCTTTCCCTTTGATATCTTAACTTGGCGATCTAAGATCACTACCGATATTTCTAAATCGGGGAGATTCTCATCAACTCCCAACTCTTCTTAAGGAATTTATAAATGTCAGATCTCCAACACCCTTCTATATCCTAGAGACATGGAAAACCGAATACATCAGTGCCACTCATTAAGCAACTCTAGTTCACAAGAAACCTTACCAATTCCACTTAAGATCTCACATGAGCTTACAAAATCGGGACTAAATTCCCAACTCACTATACCTCTCAAGGTGAGAATTTCGAGCTAACCTAAATCATTAACATCAAGAACACTCAACGATCTTGCTATCTAACCACATCATCTCCCCCTTGGGAGTAAGCCTATACAGACACTTCTAAGCACCATTTCTTTCAATTCCAAGGTCGGAGCAAGTCATCACTAAGCTTTCACATCCACCAAAGATGATTCTAAGCCATGGTGAATTACACTACTACCCTTTAAAAGAGTCTACTCACTCTACACATCTAGGTATTACTTAAACACACTATTCATCAAATCTCTCCACATACCCTAAAACCCATTAAGACTAAGTCGGGTTCTATCACCAAATAAACATAATCATAATGAAACTCATTCATACTAGAGATAACATCAAAGTCTATCATACTAAGTCTATCAAGTCATAAAAAGACAAGCATCACCGGGATCTAAATAAGCATAAAACACATACTGGGAGCAATATTCAGAGGATTATGTTGTTCACCTCTAGCTTGGAGAGCATAGGAACTAATTTTCTTCCTCTCTCTTCCCCTAACGGTAAGTACCAGACAATCTCTCATTTTGTGGCCACTCCTACCACAGCCATAACAGTCCTCCATACCTGCCATACATCTACCCTTATGTCTATTGCCACATCTAGCACAAGTAGGAAATAGGGGTCTACTATCCTTTCTTCAAACTTAGGGTTAGACACCCTTTTTAGGTTATGTCTTGGGAATTCTTCGAAAGACTTTGCCCGAAGAACCTTCCAAGAAGAGAATTATCATAATCAATCCTAAACCTTTTTGTCTCCCTAAGCCTTTCTTCAAGTTTCTCTTCCTCAATTTGACGAGAATAAATAATAAGGTGAGAAATATTCATATTATGATCAAGCATGGCATATGACATTCTTTTTCAACTAAATCAAACATGCCCGACACAAAATTATTCATTCCCGACCTAGCATCGGACACTAGAATTGTAACATACTTAGACAATTGGGTTAACCTCCATGAGTATTCCTTAAAATTCATATCACCTTGTCTAAGGTTGATGAACTCAATCACTAAAGCTTCTCTCATATCTAAAGGGAAGAACCTATCTAGAAAAGCACTCTTGAACCCTTCCCACTCTATGGGACCCATTCCTACCGGTCTACTCTCCTTCCATTGATCATACCATATTTGTGCAACCCCTTTGAGTTGACAAGAAGCCAACTCCGTCTTCTCTACTGGAGTCACTCCCACTAAGTTTAGAACCTTAGAGACCTCTTTTATAAACTCTTGAGGATTTTCCTCCATCTTTGACCCATAAAATTCTAGAGCTACTATCCCAACCTGATTCAATAGTTGAAAATCAAACCTAAGATTCTCATTTGTTACTTTCTCTTTCAAAGGGTCAATTGGAGCTTGTGGAGAAACTTGTTGATCCATATTGTCTTCCTCATCCCTTCCAACATTAGACCTTGTATTAGTCATATCCTAAAAACCATCGGGAATGGATTACGAGAAGGACCTTAAAAGTGTTAACTCTATGGCACGACTTAAAGAATGAAAAAGTTAAGTTTCCTAAACATCCAATAGCCTCCTATTCATAAATGTGGCGCGCCTCACATTTTTGAACAAGACTCTACTAAACGTTGTTTGAGACATCCTAGAACCAATCTAAACCTTGTGCTCTAATTAATAAGTATGTCACGGCCCAGGGGTACCCCCTAGATGTAAGAAGGCACATAGAACCCCAAAAGGGATCCATGTAAGCGACTTAGTATATCACAACATAAGATAATAGAAAAGTGTGAAAGTTTAAAACATTTCCCATACAATCAAGTCTTCTATAAAAGAAAAGCGGAAGTCGTATTACACTTGTCTAAAATAATCTAATACTTGAAATGAGTTAGGTGCACAGCCCATACAATAGTTCTAACATAAAATAAAGACATAAAAAAATAAAAG
>JAJOOO010009734.1:0-15638 GCA_029582685.1 Solanum piurae | reverse complement strand
TAAAGAACATAGAAAGTGTGATCTTTAAAGTAATGAATATTGAGGGATTTAGACTTGAGGTTATAATAGTTGGGCAAAAATTTAAGTGTTGGGCTTCAGAAAATAGTATAATTAAAGACTTAAGTTAATTAAAATTTATCTAAATACTAATATTTTATTTATAAATAATTATAAAATTTATATATATAACTTCTCGGTTCGGTTTGGTTATTTTTGCGGTTAATTTTTAGTAAAACCAAAACCAAACCAAATAATATCGATTTTTAAAAATTTAAAACCAAACCTAACCAAATCAAACCAAATATCAATTTTTTAATCGGTTTGGTTCGGATTACGGTTCGGTTTGGTTGTATAACCATAACCATGGACAGACCTATCTGCGGACAGAAGAGTGAATGAGGTTAGATATCAATTTGAATCGCCAGATACCAATTTGAATCGCCAGATACCAATTGGAATCAAATTATAGCACGAAATTAGACAGGAGAAAACAGAGAGATTTCCTGAAGTCCTATAGCCTCTCGAAGAAAAGTACAGACGTCTTCGTACCGTTTCGCAAGACTCTACTAGACTCATTTTTGTACATTGAGATCAATAAACCTAGGTTGTGATACCAACTTTGTCACGATCCAGACCATCGTAACTGGTACCCATACTAACCCTTCGGTGGGAGAACTATTTATACTAATTAGCTAACCAACTTAATTAAAATACTAAAGCATTTAAGGTTACGAAAGCAAGTTTAAATGCTAAAGAATGATATGGAATTCCCATAAACTCCAATAAAAGTCTAACAACCAAAACTAACATTGCGGAAGTAATACCTAGAACCTGAAAGTCAATGTACCAAGACATCTAAGGTTCAATCATAAGTCTAAACAAGAAGGGGTACAACCCCATACTAAACATAAGAAATCTAAATAACTAGTCTAAGTCTGAAAGGTGGACATAAACTGAAAGAGAACTCATGGCAACCCAGAAGAACTGACTCACCCTTGAATTCGAAATGATCACTGATCTTCTAAGCGAGGTCTGTCAATAGCCGCCTAAAGATGTCATATACTCAACAAGGAAAGAGCAAGTGCAATATCAGTGCACAACCACAGTGTACTGGTAGGATCACGTGGCTATCCCATTAAGTGTAACATACATAAGTCATTACAACACAATAATAACACGCATACACCGAACATATACAATATCAATATCATTTACGAACAACGAACAATTTCACAATTCTGAATATCATAGTTATGTCAAATCAATGGTCCTCTCATGGAACCTAAACCTAAATTGTTAGCATACCGGTACGTGGTATTCGATCCAATATTTATGCTGAAATATTGCAACCGATCCCATAATTATGCCGGAATGTGGAAACCGATCCAAGTTAGTGTGTCAGAACGCAACATCAGATTCATCAACAAGACACAATCAAAATCACAAAGTACATTCTCATAACCATACAATCAAGTCATGATTCATGACATTCATCATTCATCTATCCTCATTTACAATTAATATGATCAATAATGCAACATTCGTATACATACATGTATTATAATGAAGCAAGAACAAACATACATCACACAATATGAAATCACAACCATTACGTACCTCGAACAAAGCTTGAAATCCTCTAAGAAACTTCATTCTTCCCTTTTCAGATTCTTTCCGCTTGTTTTTGGTCTACAAACAATCAATATAATACTAGGATCAATATACAAGACTTAATTACCAGGATCATAATCAATAAGATCAACCCTAGGTTAAACCCTTGATTCTCATACCCCAAATTATGGATTTTTCCATCATAATTCCATGATCAAAACCCTCTCCCATCAATAATTACCCATTAGATTACGATCTACGGATCCAAAAATGAATTTGGGGAGTTAAAACCTTACCTTTAGTCTTAAGAATGGTGAAAAACCGTCAAGAAAGCACCTGGGGTTGTCTCCTACCTCTCAAAGTCAAAAAGTGTAGAATAAAATGTTTTTGGGGTTTATTTTTTACTTAAATCGCGACTGTCCCGCCACAGCGGTACTTACCCCGCTACAGCGGCCCCGCCCTGGCGGGAATAATCCCGCTTTAGCGGCTTGCACGAAACCAGTGAGTCGATTTAATAATTCCAAACTCCCATTTCATAACACACCTTCAACCAATGACATTCAAAAACTACCTATTCACGCTAAGATCAGTTTCGGGAGTTCTACTCACCCGAATTCAATTCCGTAAAATCGTACGGGTTTCTTAACGTCTTAGCTATCTACTAATGTGATTCAATTTATAATTAGATCACCCAATTGTTAGCAGATTTCCCTAGACACTACTGACTCCAATTTCGTCCAAATCTGGACTAGGTTGACAAATTTCAAGTTACTACGAAAAAGTTTTCCGGCCCAAAAAATTTTCTATTGGCTTTTCTATAAAGACAGAAACATGTCGGTACAATCTTGAAATGAACTCACATATTTATGTTCTTTTAATTTGATGGGATGAGGGTGGGGATAAAAGAAATGATTATTTTTATTCTTTTATTTTTAATTTTGGGTACGCACAAAAAAATAATATTTGTACATATTTGCTTAATTAAGTCATTTTGTATTGAACTAATTATTTCTATATGAATGCATCGTATTTTTCTCCTTTTTTGCTCTCCTGTTTGTCATAAATTAAAATAAAATAAAATTGTGGACAAGATCCAAATAGAAAAAAATGGAAGAGATAGGAAGTGAAGTTCCAAGGAGGGAGGAGTGTAGAGAGTAGATGTCTAACCTTTTTATAATTTTAAATTTACTATGAAATTCAAAATCAAGTCAATAATGTGAGCTTATATATTAACTAATTTCAAATTATTTTAACGGAAAATAGCTTAAAATGCCCTTAAACTATGAGATTCAGTACAATATTACCCTCCATCCACCTAATGAGTATGATCCGTTAGACATAAGGGTATTTTTTAGCCGAAAGGTGGACGTCAAGGGTATTTTAGGGCCGATAGGTGGATGGAGGATAATTTTATACCAATTCAAATATTTGAGGGGCATTTTATGCCCTTCTCCATTTTCTAAATAAAGTGCATAATAAACACATGCATATAAAAAAAAAAACACATGCATATATATCATTATTATATTTGTATAATTAATTATTCTTAGTTAAATTCACAATATATTATATTGTATTATTATATGTTTTATATGATAAAATATGAAATATGTCATAATTTCCAAGGAAATCATATTATTGAGAGAGGAAATAGGTTTTGTGTGTTAATTGAAAGCTCAAGCGTGATTATAGGAATGATGGGATATGTGTGAGTTAAATTTAATATGGAAAAAGTGGGAACAATCATTTTGGATTCTTATTAGATAGATTCTCATTAATGGATAGAAAATTCTTTTTATGGAAACAAATATATGGACTATAGCTGTCACGATTTGTTAATTAAATATCCATGCTAATCTTTGGATGAAAATCATTTTAACCCTTCACCTTTTTTCTAAACGTCAAACTCCCCTCAACTTGGAACAATAGATATTTTCTCTTTATCAAATGTAATATCTATTTTATTCTTGGTATTTTTAAGAGTTAGGGTGTAAGTACCCCTAAATTAGAGCTATTCAAAATCAAATCACAACTGATAAGTCAATCATAAAATTAAGGAAAAATTCTATGAAATAGCAAACTATTAATTCAAATTAAATGTTATAGCCATAGTTTCTTTTATTTGTAATTTGCAGCAAACATTCTATGTTTTTTGTCATCCCATTTGTATACCAAAATATACAAATATACTCATTCGGTATACATATGTGTTGTATAAAAACTAATTGCAAGACCCATTTGTATACCGAAATATACAAATAGACCCATTCTGTATACATATGTGTTGTATAATATGTAGTAATTTTGTTTATATACAATTAATTGCATGACCCATTTGTATACCGAATATACAAATAGACCCATTTGTATACCGAATATACAAATAGACCCATTCGATATATATATATGTGTTGTATAAAAACTAATTGCAGGACCCATTTGTATATCGAAATATACAAATAGACCCATTCGGTATACATATGTGTTGTATATATGTAGTAATTTTGTTTATATATAATTACTATGTTTTAGTTTGTATACCAAAATATACAGATTAATAGTCATAGCAAACATAAAATTTGCTATGGAGCGCAATTATATAAACTATAGTTATAGCATACAAATATGGTTTTTATGTTTGCTAAACTTAAAATTTGCTCTAAAATTAACTTATTGGTATTGAATGATCGAATTAACAGTTGGTGAATGGATAATTTTTTTTTATAGTTAACAGTTTATTAATGTGGTATTGGATTACTTTTTTTCTTTTTGGGTAGACCGTTAACACGTTAAAAATTATCATTGTTATATTTTTACCGTAAGTATATTTGTTAAATAAATACTTTTGTGCATCTATCGTCAAAATTTAGACTTTCATATATTTCTCTTTGTTATTTACAATTATAGAATTACTGGCTTAAGTAGAGTTATATTATTTTTTTAGATGGGAGATTGATATATTGGTGAGTGAAAGTGATAGAAAGGAGCATGAAATGATTGAGCCAATACATCGTCCGATAATTACTAATCCGATACCAAGTCGACGGATAGCTTATTAGTTGACTAGCAGGTTAGTATATTTAAAAACTGATATCTAGGCTAAACTGTTAAGCATATGTATCCACTATATTCGTCCAATAAGCATCCCTACCCTAAACTATGACCGAAATCCCAGCTACACCCCTTAACTTAACTAGGGTCATGTTGCCCCCAAACTTATTTTTGTATTTTCGTGCATCTTTTATATTGATGTGACACCTTCAACCAGACAAGTTGGTTGTGTTGCATAATACGCGCCGCCACGTGTGTAATTTTTTTTTTTGAAAAATTAAGTTTTAAAAAAAATATATATCTACTTATTTAATTTATGTGTATCTATTTAAATTAGATTAATACACATAATTTTTTTTAATTTTTTTTCCTTGTATTTAAACTTTTATTTTATTTATTTACTTATTCTATTTATTTTCTTTGTCTTTCATTTTATTTCAAATTTAATTCTAAATGTCTTGTATTTAAAATAAGTTCATTTCGGATGATTATCAAAATAAGTGAAGAAAATTAAATAAATAAAACTCAAAAATATTAAAACGTTAAAAATTAAAGGACATTTTAAAAAAAATACACGTAAATTTTAAAAAATTAATTAAAACTGAAAAGATAAGAAATTAATGAAAAAACGTTTAAAGTGATGAGAAAATAAATATTTTATAAAGAAAGAAATAAACATAATTATGTGTGTATATATATATATATATACATTTTAATGTTAATAATTATACGTGCTAAATAATTGTAAAATGACCAATTAAACTAGGGCATGCGTCTAATTTTTTCGTTGTTCACTTGCCTTCAAGAGAGAGTGCACACTCTTTATGCCACGTCAAGATTTATGGTGTATTTATTCTATTTTAAATAGTTTAGAGAGGTAACATGACCCTAGTTAAGTTTAGGTGTGTCAATGAGATTTTGAGTATTGTAACGACCTTCCTCGTCATTATGGATGAGCTATTAGCAATAGAAAATGGGTGAGAAAGCTTTTGATTTTAAGAGTTGAAAATTTCAGGCTAGGCTAGACTTAAATGAAATCCGAGAGAGATGAGGTATAGTGAAATTGGAGGAAAGAATTGGGGGAAACGTCTAAGTAAAGTCTAATTTCCTTGTTGCTAGGTGTTAAGGAGTCCTTAGGACTTTTCAAAAGTAAATTTGGCAAATATAACTCCCGATATCGAACTTGGCGTGAAGGGGTTGATTTGAAAAGTCAAGGTTCAAAAGTGTGTCGTGAAATAGGCTAATTTTGATGGATTTCCAAGTCTCTATCTTGTGCCAGCTGCTATAGCGGATGAAACACCATTATAGTGGTGGATTTAATTCCCGCTATTGTGGAAGATCCTGCTACGGTGGCACTGCTATAGCAGGATTGGACCATTATAACAGGATTAGTCGCAGTTAAAACATAAAATTTCTAAAAAGTACCGCTCATTATTTGGCAATTGCGTTTTGGGGAAGAGCAGGGGCGACCTAGGGAAATTTTCATCTGTTTTTCATTGTTATCATCGATAAAGATAGGTAAATTACTCTCCTAATTTAGAAATTCGATTCTAGAGTTTTAAAATCTGTGATGGTGATCTTAGGGGAAGGTTTCATTAGATTTTCTTTTTCCAACATTAATCTTTTGCTAATTAAAAAAGAGTTTTATGAAATTTTCTACACAAATGAGTATATTAGTAAGTTCAAAATAGTTAAATCACACTCTCTTGCATTAATGATACTGAGCTAACAAAAAAGTAAATTTTAAATCAATTAAGGAAAGTAAATATAATAGGGAAAATGTAGAAGTATCTCCCTAGATTATGACCCAAATTGTAGAGACACGTCTTAACTAAACTAAGGTCATATTACCCCCTGAACTCATTTTTTTTTGTAATTTTGTACATCTTTTTGACTTACGTGGCATTCAAATATAACTCACACGTCTCAACTGCATGGAGTCACGGGGTGTGCTACATAAGCCAAAAGGTGTACAATATTATATATAAAATGAGTTCAGGGGGGTAATAGGACCTTAGTTTAGTTAAAGTGTGTCTCTGAGATTTTGGTCATAGTCTAGGGGGTACTTGTGCCTTCTCCCAATATAATATCATAAACTACAACAAAGATTAGTGTTATGAAGCAAAATATTTAGGAAGATTTATAAATACCCCAAATGTAATTAACCTATTTTGGGGCGTCATATTATATTTTCGGTACAAAATATATAAATTCAAGTGAAATTTACTTTTTAGTTAACTTGAGGAAAGTTTGATGATTTTTAATTTTTTTGGGACGAAAAATAGAAAAGTATCTCAATTTTAAAGTTTGATGGCTTGACATTTATGTGATAAAAATTGAAAATTAATTTTATGTGATAAACTTTAAAATTGGACAACTTTTATATAATAATAATTAAAAAAATTATGCAATAAACTCAAAATTAAATGACCCCTAGTGAAATTAGAAAACAAAAAATTGGGAAGGAAGAATTCATATTTTACATCTTAAAGCTGCTACAATATTTGACACTGTTAAAACCTGGGCAATATAGTTTCTTGGTATATATACTACCGCTATTAATGTGTCTTTCATGTTATATTACATTTTTTATTTAATCTATTTCAAAATGAATGATACTTCGCTATATTAAAACAAAAATTTTAAAATTTTCGATCCCTAATGACACGTTTTCATTCCAATTTTTTTTTTGGACATATTTTGAAGTTACACTACTAAAAAATAGTGAAAATTGAGGGCCAAAATCAACTGTCATGGTCATTTCTTAAAAAGAATTAATGAACTATACATTGTCAATTTTGCTTCGTCACTATTGTGAAATTGACAAATAAGTTAAAATCGAGGGATAACAAAATTTTGTTGGGTTTAAGATCTTTTCCCCCCTTCCTATGTGGATAAATAAAAGTCTTATTAGAACCAGCCTATTTTAGCCCATAACCCTAATATTATGTGGCATATATAAGGCTTATTTTCAGAAACACAAGAGAGAAAAATCAAGAGAGATTCTTTTTTTCTTTTTGTCTTACCCTCCCTAGGAGCTCCCACCCCTTTTGCAAATCAAGAGAGATTCGTTTTAGAGATGGAGAGAAAAATCCCGTTTTTGCTTCTGGAAATTTTCTGTTCAGGCAGTCTGCTTCAGACAGAGTTTGCCGCTTCGTTAACTGTTGGATCGTGCTCAAATTTGAACTGGGAGTTCTCAGCATCTGGTTCTTGCAATTCAACGGTGAATATCGTATTTTAAGGTCTGTAACTTCTGATTTTGGGGAGTGAACAGTAGCTCGTTTTTGGGTGAAATCTCTCCTTTAATTCTCTAGTTTTGGTGCAATCTTCTTTTGTTGTTGCTTGTTGTTGACGCTTGTTTTGTGGCCAATTTTGGACAACAATTTTGTCACTCTTGGTGTTTATAGTGGAGCTTTTGGTCCTGTGGATTTTTACTCTTCACAACGAAGGGTTTTCCACGTAAATCATTGTGTCTTGTGTGATTGGCTTATTCTTATCTTGTTGTTTTTGTTTGGTTGATATATTTGATGTCCATTCTTCGTATTGCTTGATTTGGTTTGTCTTCTTTTGGTTCAAATTGAAAGGGAAAGTTAGACTTGGGTATTATTCCGCTGTTATCCGATCGGGCATTCCTTTTAGTGCCTTACCTTTCCCAACAAAGTGGTATCAGTGCATAGGTTATTGTTCATTATTAATTTGAACGATGGAGGTAAATATGAGCAAGATGATTTGTTTGAATGGTAGTAACTATCATATTTGGAGAGGCAAGATGAAAGATCTTTTATTTTTCAAGAAAATGGATTTACCTGTGTTTACCTCTAATAAACCCCAGTCCATGACGGATGAGGAATGAGAATTTGAGCACTTGCAGGTTTGTGCCTATATTAGACAATGGGTTGAAGATAATGTTCGAAATCACATTGTGAATGAGACACATGCCAGAAGTTTGTGAGACAAGCTCGAGACGCTATATGCTTCGAAGACTGGCAACAATAAGTTGTTTCTATTGAAACAATTGATGAATATCAGGTATAAAGAGGGCACTCCTATTTCTGATCATATTAATGATTTTCAGGGTGTTCTTGACCAGCTTTCTAGAATGAATGTAAAATTCGATGAAGAAATACAGGGACTATGGCTTCTTAATACTCTGCCAGACTCTTTTGAAACTCTTTGAGTTTCTTTGACTAATTCTGCTCTCAGTGGTGTTGTGACCATGGAATATGCTAAGAGTGGTATCTTGAATAAAGAGATGAGAAGAAGATCTCAAGGCTCAACTTCTTCTACTTCACACTCCAATGTTTTGGTTACTGAAGATAGGGGGAGAAACAAGTTCAGAGGTCAGAGTGACAGAGATAAAAGTAGAGGTAAGTCAAAGTCTAAATACAAGAATGTTACATGTGACTATTGCCACAAGAATGGGCATATCAAGAAATATTATTTTAAGTACAAGAGAGATATGAGAAAACAAAAGAAAGAGGGTGACAATGAAAATCATGTTGCTGTTGTTGCTAATGATGATCTTCTTGTTTCTTGTGATGAAAAATGCCGTCAATCTTGTTCACGACGAGTCTAGATGGTTTGTAGATTCTGATGCTACTTTTCATGTCATTCCCAGGAGGGAATTATTTTCTTCTTATATTTTAGGTAATTTTGGGATGTTGAAAATGGGTAATAACCACGAGGTTGCACTTCTTGGTATTGGGACAATTTGTTTGGAAAGTAATAATGGTTCCAAACTAGTTCTCAATAATGTCAAACATGCTCCAGATGTTTGCTTAAATTTGATTTTTTTGAGATACCTTGATAATGAGGGTTATGTTAATACCCTTGGTGCTGGCCAATGGAAGCTTACTAGAGGTTCGATGGTTGTAGCCCGTGGTGACAAGTTGTCTAACTTGTATGTTTTTCAGGTCTCCATTTTTAGAGGCTCAGTGAATTTGATGGAGAATAATACTCCATCATTGTTATGACATAGAAGACTGAGTCATATTAGCGAGAAGGGGATGAACAATTTGGCTAAGAAGAATTTTCTTTCTGGAGTGATACAAGCAAAGTTGAACAAGTGTGTTCATTGCTTTGCAGGTAAATAGAAGAGAGTTTCTTTTCAGAGTCATCCGCCTTCAAGAAAGCTTGATTTGTTGGAGTTGGTACATTCTGATTTGTGTGGTCCTTTTAAGGTAAGGTCTCACGGTGGTGCACTTTATTTTTTGACTTTTATTGATGATTATTCTCGCTAACTCTGGGTATTCTCTTTGAAGTTCAAGGATCAAGTACTTGATGTGTTCAAGAGTTTTCAGGCCTTGATTGAAAGACAGATAGGGAAGAAATTGAAATGCATTCGTTCTGATAGTGGTGGTGAGTATATTGACCCTTTTGATAGATATTGCAGAGAGCAGGGTAGTCGGCATCAGAAAACTCCTCCAAAGACCCATCAGCTAAATGGTTTGGCAGAGAGGATGAATAGAACTCTTGTTGAGAGAGTTAGATGTATGATTTCAGATACTAAGCTGTCAAATTCCTTTTGGGCAGAAGCACTTAATACTGCTGCATATGTTATCAATTTATCTCCTACTGTTGCTTTGAATGGTGATGTCCCTGACAGAGTATGGTCTGGTAAGAATGTTTCTTATGATCATCTTAAAGTTTTTGGGTGTAAAGCCTTTGTGCATGTTCCTAAGGATGAAAGGTCAAAGTTAGATCTTAAAACTAGGCAATGTATCTTTGTTGGTTATGGTCAAGGTGAATTTGGCTATCGTTTCTTTGATCCAGTAGAGAAGAAACTTGTTAGAAGCCGTGATGTTGTGTTCTTTGAAGACTAAACAATTGAAGATCTTGACAAAATTGAGAGAGTTGATTCTCAGAGTAGTGACAACCTAGTTGATGTTGATCCAGTGCCTTTGACTATTCCACCAGATGAAAATCTTCAAAATGATGAAAATCAAGTTGATATTGAAGATGGTGATCATATTCAGAATGATCAGTATGCCGGTGATGCTCCAGTGCAAGACGATGTGGTTGGTCAGCAACCAACTATTATTGATGCTCCAGTGCAAGACGATGTTGTTGGTCAACAACCAACTATTATTGATGCTCCAGAGATTTCTCTCAGAAGATCTACTAGAGAGAAAATACCTTCATCTCATTATTCTTCCAATGAGTATGTACTCTTGACTGATGGGGGAGAACCAGAGAGTCTTGATGAGGCCATGGAAATTGAAGAAAAAGAAAGGTGGTTTGATGCTATGGAAGATGAAATGAAGTATCTACATGATAATCATACCTTTGATTTGGTTATGTTACCTAATGATCGAAAAGCTTTGAAAAATAGGTGGATTTTTAGGGTAAAACATGAAGATGGTAACCCAGTTCCACGGTACAAGGCTAGATTAGTTGTGAAGGGTTTTAGCCAGAAAAAGGGAATTGATTTTAATGAGATATTCTCTCCAGTTGTGAAGATGTCATCCATCCGTGTGGTTCTAGGCTTGGCTGGAAGTCTGAATTTAGAGGTTGAACAGATGGATGTTAAAACTGCTTTTCTCCATGGTGACTTGGATGAAGAAATTTATATGGAGCAGCCAGAAGGCTTTGAAATCAAGGGAAAAGAGAATTATGTTTGCAAATTGAATAAGAGCTTATATGGTTTAAAACAAGCTCCTAGGCAATGGTACATGAAGTTTGGTTCTTTTATGAGTCAGCGGGGCTTCAAGAAGACTTCTTCAGACCATTGTTTTTTTGTGCAAAAATTCTTTGATGGTGACTTTATTATGCTTTTGCTTTATGTTGATGACATGCTTGTTGTTGGTCATATGCTTGCAGATTAAAGAGTTGAAGCAAGAGTTGAATAAGTCTTTTGCTATGAAAGACTTGGGACCAACAAAGTAGATTATTAGCATACAGATTGTCCGTGATAGAGATGCCAAGAAGTTGTGGTTGTCACAAGAGAAGTATATTCAGAAAGTACTTCGTAGATTCAACATGGACAAAGCTAAGGTTGTCAATACACCTTTAGATATGCACTTCAAACTGAGTACTAGACATACTGTCCTTCCAGTGATGGTGAGAAGAAAGATATGAACAAAGTTCCTTATGCTTCAGCTGTTGGTAGTTTGATGTATGCAATGGTGTGTACAAGACCATATATTGCTCATGTTGTTAGTATTGTTAGCCGTTTTATTTTTAATCCGGAAAGACAACATTGGAATGTTGTAAGTGGATTATGAAATATCTTTGTGGCACTTCTAGTTTGAGTTTGTGTTTTGGTACAGGAAAATATATTCTTTGTGGTTACATTGATTCAGACATGGCTGGTGATGTTAATACTCGTAAGTCTACTTCAGGCTAATTGATTACTTTTGCAGGGGGAGCAGTGTCTTGGCAATCTAGGTTGCAAAAATGTATTGCTTTATCTACTACAGAGGCTGAGCTTATTGTTGCTGTTGAAGCTTGCAAATAGTTGATCTAGATGAAGAGATTTTTGGGGGAACTTGATTGTGCTCAAGAGATGTATGTGCTTTATTGCGACAGTCAAAGTGCTATTCATCTTGGTAATAATTCTACATTTCATGATCGGTCTAAACACATTGATGTGAGGTATCATTGGATTCGAGATGTATTGGATTCTAAGTTGCTTGAACTTGAAAGGATCCATACCAATGATAATGGTTCCGACATGATGACTAAATCTTTGCCAAGAGGGAAGTTTAAGGATTGTTGCATGATCTCCGGGATGGCGGTCTCCTCCACATAGTTGTGAGGGGGAGAATTGTTGGGTTTAGGATCTTTTTTTTTCCTATCTATATGGATAAATAAAAGTCTTATTAGGATCAGCCCACTTTAGCCCATAGCCCTAATATTATGTGACATATATAAGGCTTATTTGGTCTTATTTTCAGAAACACAAGAGAGAAAAATCAAGAGAGATTCGTTTTAGAGATTGAGAGAAAAATTCCGTTTTTGCTTCTGAAAATTTTCTGTTCAGGCAGTCTGTTTCAGACAGAGTTTGCGGCTTCGTTAACTGTTGGATCGTGCTCAAATTTGAACTGGGAGTTTTCAGCATCCGGTTCTTGTAATTCAACGGTGGAGATCGGATTTGAAGGTCTGTAGCTTCTGATTTTGGGGCGTGAACAGTAGCCTTTTTGGGTGAAATCTCTCCTTTAATTCTCTAGTTTTGGTGCAATCTTCTTTTGTTGTTGCTCGTTGTTTGGCGCTTGTTTTGTGACCAATTTTGGACAACAATTTTGTAACTCTTGGTGTTTATAGTGGAGCTTTTGGTCCTGTGATTTTTTACTCTTCACATTGAAGGGTTTTCCACGTAAATCGTTGTGTCTTGTGTGATTGACTTATTCTTATCTTGTTGTTTTTGTTTGGTTGATATGCTTGCTGTTCATTCTTCGTATTGCTTGATTTGGTTTGTCTTCTCTTGGTTCAAATTGAAAGGAAAAGTTAGACTTGGGTATTATTCCACTGTTATCCTGTCGGACATTCTTTTTAGTGTCTTGCCTTTCCCAACAATTTTATCTCTTTTTTAAAATCATCAGAGTTGGTTTTCAGAAATATATATTTAAAATGTAGCTATTTGGAATCAAAACTATGTATTTTTTATGATTTTGGACAATTGTACAACTCGACTACATATATTATTTGATGAAATATTTCCATCGTTTTCATTTATACTCTTCAACTGTAATTATGCACTTTAAAACTTGACCATGTCCCATGTCTGTCAGTTTTTGTAAAACAAATAATAAATCGAGGGATTGAGTTGGTTTTATTTATTTAGTTTTAAATATAATTTATGCGCAAAAAAATTGATGGATGTCTATCGGTTTTCATTTAATTTTTTTAGAAAAAAAAAAACAGAACTGATGGACAAGGTAAATTTTCCCTCGTTTTTGTGGGCCGACTCTGTCCGTCGATTTTTTTTAAAGTAGTGTTACAAATTCTTCCAATCGACCCCTCCCCCGGGAGAAAAAGGGAAAGGAAGAAGGAAAAATGCCTAAAATTTGTATGTGGGACATTGTATTCCTGTTGATTGAGACTTCTATTTCAGCCCTGTCTATTCCTTTTATCAAGTAAAAAATTCAAGTATATATTGCAAAGACAGACCTCATCTAAATTCTAATATTATGTAATGTGTAGCTACTATTACACAAAATTATATATACGATCACGTGTGCTTGCGTGTGCATTTGGACCCAATACTCCAATAGTAGTTGTAGTTAATTAATGAGTGCATTTTCCAGGTGCTAAAAACATAACTATACCTACTATTTTTCATAGTGGAAAAGTGATGAGCTTAGTAATGTACAACATGTGCCATAGTGACTAGTTAAGTGGTCCTTTATTTCACGAGACAACTTTAAAGGTCCCACTTTCAACTAATCTTCTTTAAGTTATCTGATCGTTCGGTGTGAGAGAAAAAAATACATAGTTTTGGGCTAAAATTTTGCTGTCTTGTTTGGTTGTAAAGTTTGGAATACTTTATCCCATCATTTATATTATAGTGATGGAATAAGTTATTCCATATACATTGTGGGATAAGTTATCCCAGGCATTGGCGTAGCTATGTTATTGAACACTCTTTGTCAGAAAATAATATCGTATATATAAGTAAAATGATACACGGAGTGATTAAATAACATATTCTGGACACCCTTGACAAAACAAAGTGTTGTAGCCCAATGATTTTAGACGCCTTGAAAGAGTCAGGTGCTCACGTGTTCGAATTTCACTAGCAGTACTTTTTTGGACACCCCTTGTGTAAATAACTTTTTCCGAACCAAATGACCTCTTTGTCTTGCACCTACACCAAACAAAACCTTCAGGACATCAGTCCACAGTTTTGTTTTTCTTTGGTTATAAATGTGACCTTAGCTTGAGCAAATATTATACATCATATTTCAATTCGAAAGCAAATTAAACTTTCTCTTCCCTTCTTCTTTCAAAGCAATTTTCTAGGTGAGTGTTGATCGAGATGGAGAAGCAGGGCACGTGCATTACTAACTCATACGCAAGATTTGTCGGTGTTTCGAAAATTCTGCTATCATAGTACTGTATTTTACAGCATATACTGGTTGTACTTTACATGTATGTGGTAAAATGATGAGTTAGTTATTCATGTGCCTGTTTTCCCCATCATGACCACTCAACCTTATTATCAGTACCATATTCACAGTGTCAATCCAATTCTTGATTGAAAGGTAAGTGATTTTGAAAAGTATTTCTGATTTTAGGCAAGTGATAGATCTGAATGTCTTCTTATATGATTTTGGATAATCATTTGCATACCTTCATTATTCTTGGTTTACTCAATATTGGGCCTAGCTAGGACCAGAGCTAAAGTTCTAGTTATGAATTCGGCAAAATTCATAATGATAGATTTGGTCATAAGTCAAAACCTTGTATTAACGTTATAAAAATCCACTTAATATACATAAAAAAATATATTCAACACCTAGTAATCTGTCTTTTTTAGAATTCAGAATCAATAAATTTAGATTTTTGTTCGGTTTCACTTGATCTTCATATTATATTATGCACACTTCAGATGTTATGTCCTAGGAATGCCAAGAATGTCTTAAGTATTTCACATAGGTTGAGGGAAAGTATGGTTGTAATCTTATGATGTTTAGATGACTTTCATTTCGTGATAATTTTTGATATTGAGTTAGGTCCGAGAAGTTCATTTTAAAAGATGATGTTGATGTTTGTTATATTCTCGTGTTCATGAGATAAAAAGTTCAATCGTCTTAATGATTATGATTATGATACTCGTGAAGAATATGAGTCGTTGGTGATGGAAAGATGCAATAGTACTATAAAATGTCAAAGAAAAGATAAACATTAAATTGATCAAGTGGTCTAAATTATAATAATCAATTTGTTGAAAAATAATCCATGGTTGAAAGGTATATATATATATATATATATATATATATATATATATATATATATATATATATATAAAAAAAAGA
>JAJOOO010009733.1:0-11344 GCA_029582685.1 Solanum piurae | reverse complement strand
ATTGGATGTTTTTAATATTGATATTGCAAGTTATTTATTTTAGAAAATTAGGTTGCAATCGAAAATTAATTATCATATTTTTTGTTGAAAAAATAGGTTTTACTAGCGAATGGTTGTTGGAGCCTTAGTCGCCACTAAAAATCACTCATAGCCTTTAGTGGCAATATTTTGGGAATTTGTGGCGACTTTGTCGCCACTAAAGGTCAAGTTCTTTTGTAGTGAATCTTAGTTGGCAACGCTTAGGTGGAGGGATTAGTTCCATGTGGCTTGCCACGTCACTAAAAATTTGGGGTGTTAACTCTTGAGGGTATTTGTGGTCTCCTGGGATAACGGCGGGGGTATTTTTGATCCCAAAATGTAATGGAGGGTATAAATGGTCTATTTCGCATAGTTCAGGGGTAATTTTGACCCTTTTCCGTATAAGTAATAATGTTTTTTAGTAATGCTTGCTATACACTCTTGGCTATGCCCCAGTTACCGTTGTTTAACTTTTCAAACTAGTGCTCTAAAAATCTGGCTAACCACCCTAGAAGATCAAAATGGTACAACTTATAACATCTGGGAAATGACTCATCATCCAATGAAATTTAATTTGTTTTCCATGTAAACATAACCATCCTAGGAGAAAGAGGGTATATAACACCTGGAAAATGTTTCATTTTTTTCTTTTGAGATAATCATCTGTAAAATGTATTGTTATCCAGCTAAACATAATGCAGACACAGCTGTAAAAAGTCTCAACATTTAAACAAAGAAGTCAACTCCAAAACATGGATGACATATGGTTTATATTTCTTGAATAACAAGCGCTTTTTGGTCATCACTCTTAACATTAACTTTGTTACCAACAAATTGATTTTTAGTATCTAGTGAATAATTCGAAGTACCAGGTTTAACGAATATTACTTTAGCATCTCAAAACTTAAGACCTCTTTTTAGCAATCCTGCCCCAGGCCTCAAAGGTTGTGAACTTCTCACCTACCTTGTGTAATTGTTCAATAAGCTTCCTAAATCTATTGAGCTAGAGGCGTTTATTCCAGTTTTGACTATCTAAGTATCTATTGCCTTAATAATGCAATCAACAAGTACCACATCAACATAACACTATCAAATATACATCACATCAGACTAAACGAGACAGCCAGATACGATGTTTTACAGTAACAATTACCTTCATGAGTTCATTCTCTCATATACTAATATTATTCCATATGAGAAATAAGTGAAAGGTTTAACAAAACTTGCAGTGGCACAAACGTAGAAGCAAGAATCAACATAGCATGAAAAGATTCAAATTGTGATCAGAATGGGATCCGGATGGTAAGTTTTATCTTTACTATCTCATAGCTGACCCACACAACTGTTGGTTCTAGCTTGCCTAACACAAAACAAAACAAATAGGACATGTTCCCCTTCAGTAACATAATGCCGAAGCTTACCAAATTAACCCCAAACCCAAAAGCAAATAGTATACTCATCAAAAATAAGTTCACATTACATCCTGATTAATTTGGTGGCATTTACTTGGGAGAGTCTAACAATATTTTTTTCCAACTACATTGTTGTAAATTTTTTGTTTACCTATGAATTAGAATTTAATATACTTTAAGTAAAACAACAATAACCA
Source organism: Solanum piurae (assembly GCA_029582685.1). Taxonomy (NCBI): domain Eukaryota; kingdom Viridiplantae; phylum Streptophyta; class Magnoliopsida; order Solanales; family Solanaceae; genus Solanum; species Solanum piurae. The sequence continues at coordinate 9,717 of JAJOOO010009733.1, read as the reverse complement.
CAAACCTGGTGTAATTATACAAGTGGCTTTAGGGAGGATAGTGTGACCCTCAACTCAAATAAAGAAGAAGAAATTCTTTCAAAGCAGTTTTGGAAAAAGAAAATACAAAAATGAAGAAGCAACCGCAAGTACTAAGGAAATCATTACACAGGAATCCGAAAGTTAATGTAGTTACAGGTATTCATTTTGTTAGAAAAACATCTAAGATATCATGTCCTATTTCATACAACTAGATGAGTTCGCCCTTAAACTCGACCCCTTCAAAATTTTTTTGGAACAGTTGGGAAATGCGCGTTAACATTGGGGTTATTCAGATGGATTTCTCCAAATAAAAAGACAAATTACGCAATGCGTCTCAATTATATAGAGGTTTTAACCAAAAGTATAAAGGACTTACATCGGCGGAGATCTGGATGATAATAGGAGCTAGGACGACGAATAACAGGCCAAAAGTATAAGCAATTGACAGCCCAAAGCCAAGGAAGAAGTAAAAATCCGAACTTGAAGAATCTACGCGCGTGATCGACGGACTCCTGCTCCGAGAGACCCAGTGGTCCGTCTACTGTCGGCCAGTCAACTCTTAGCGGATTCCGGTGGGTCGCGACGGAGGAATTCATACTAATTACGGCGGAAGGGGCGGTGGAGATGATATTATGAGTAGGATTGGAGGGAGCCGCCTCCATGTCCTGATCGGAAAAGTTGTAGATACCTACAGATAGCCGTCGATTGAATTTTGACAACTGAATACACGCGAGACAATTAAATGGAAGCTGTCAATTAAGACTTCGTGACACTTTGATCAAGTAAGGATCAAATTTATTTTAAAATATAATTAAGTAAATTTGGGACCAAATTAATATTTTCAAAATTTTCTAATCTTTTATAAAATATAAAAAAATACTTCATTTTTCAATTTTTATAATTCTATCCAAACCATTTAAAAAAAGAGTAAAAGAAAATAGAATTTTCTATTTATCTCCCAACGTTCTCTCTTCTCTTCTTCTTCTTCCTTCGAAAATTCGAAAATCCAACTATCAAAACAAATATTCTCCCCCATTATCTTATCTTTCTCCTCATCTTCGGCCGTGACTCTCTCCTCTTTCTGAACTGAAGATTGTGTTCGACTTAAAATGAGTAAGTCATTTTTTTGAAAGATTTTACAATTTTCGAACAATACTTAGTTTTTTTCTTGGGTTAATGAACAATAAATCGTTTTATAGATGTAAAAATTGAATAATGGTGTAATGATACCTATTATTTATTGTTTTGAAAGAAAATCAACAAATCCAAAAAAGCCCTAATTTTGAGGAAATGTATATGTATTGTTAACATTCAGTAAAAATTCATTTTTTGTTGCTTTTGTTGTGACCATTTTGTTCATATGATTTTAGAAATATAGGCTTGTTCAGTTGTCCAACATATATTTTATTTGTTGAAAGATGTGTCGTATGTTGCTACATTTTAGTGATATGTTGATATATATTCCAACAGAGTTATCATATGTTGGAACATATCACTTATGTGTTAGGGCAACAAAATGGTCTTTTGTAGTAACAAAAGATTAATCTGTGGCACATGAAGATTCATTTGTGACCACAAAAGATTCATTCGTGGCAACAAAAGGTACATATGTGGCAACAAAATATCCATTTGTGTCAACGTAAGTATAAATTGCTACCCATTATTATTTTATAATCTATTGTAAACTCTCAACTTTTTTTTATTTACCTTGTAGATGAAATGATACAAGAAGCTTCATCCATGACAACATCTCAATCTTTTATTGGTGTTGCTTCCTCTCTAACATCAAATGCTCTTTTTGTCTATGCGAAGAATGTGAGCAACAACATGATTATTTTATTAGTCGTGTTAAAGAACTGACTGATATTTTTAAGAAAATGTTATAATATTGATGTCCATACATCCAAGAAGATTTCACAGCCTTTGAAGTGTAGGAGGTTGAAAAAATCTATTTCCCAATCACTATCTATAATTAGTGAAAGAAAAAAATCAATGACTATTGCTTCAGTATCACACTCAAACCCTAAAGGCAAAGAGAAGGAGAAGGAGAAGGAGAAAGAGAAGGAGGAGGAGGAGGAGAAGGAGAAGAAGAAGGAGAAGGAGAAGGAGAAGGAGAAGGAGAATGAGAAGGAGAATGAGAAGGAGAAGGAGAAAGTGAAAAAGAAAGCGAAAGAGAAAGAGAAAAAGAAAGAGAAGAAAGTCGAAGTCGTCAGTTGTGATGTGAAGCAACAATATCCATTTGAAGGTTTTAACATTGACGGCGAGGGTCCAACTGAACTAATGTCATCCTTCTCGCAATGGATAAACGAGGGTCTTTACAAGCATCATGCAAAAAAGTAAAGTCGCTCAACTATTATTAGTATTTCTTGTTGTTGTCCACTAAATATTTATTTATAATAATTACACAATTGCAGAAGAGACAAGGACGATCACTACTTAGCCAATTGCTCGGATCTTGAGTTCAAACAACTTGATTTTGTATTTGCATTTCCAAAGAAGAAGGACCGATTCTACGTAATGTCTCAACCCAATAAGTGCTAGACTGATGAGGTAAATCCATGCCCACTTTTATCTTTTGATTAAGACATGAATACATATGTAATGACCCTCCTGGTCATTTCTGTGCCTTGCATTCTGTGTGTCGTTTGGAGTGTTCCTGTAGCGACCCCAAGTCATTTATGACTTGCTGGGACTGACAGTTCGGTCACCTAGTCGTTCGTTTGGTTATGGTGCGAGTTTTAGTGTTTTGGAGCTTATGAACCTTGAACGATCCTTTTCGATCAAAAGTTCAAGAAGACGACCTCAGAATAGAATTATGACGGTTCCATCAGCTTCGAAATGGCCAAATTAGACTAGTACCATAGTTGACACGAGTATCGAGGCCTTTGATGTGAGTTTGGATCATTAGGCGTTTTAGCCTTTGAAATTTGGCTTAAGGTTGACTTTGGTCAACATTCTTGGAAAACGCGCTCTGATGAAGATTCCATCAGCGTGGTTAGCTCCGGAATGACAAGTTTGGTCTAGATTGACCCTTCTTTTGTGTCTGGAGGTTTTTGATATTTTTCTGAGCTCTTTTGTGGTTTTTGACTTAAATTGACTTTTGGAAGTGGGACCCACTTTTTATCGAAATGACCTCTGATGGAAATTTCGACTGCGCCGTTGAGTCTGAAATGTCAAATTTGGTATGGTTGCATATCTCGTTTGCATGCACGGGGTTCCGAACGAGATCGGAGCACCCCGTCAGAGTTTTTAGTTTTTGGGAAAAGTGCAGAAAATCTGCTATAAGATGCAGAAAAACCAGCAACTTTTCCCCAAACTTAAACCCTCATAACTCTCTCATCTCTCAACCGATTTGGGTGATTCAAAAGGAAAAGTTGTGAGATTTTTCGAGGGCAACGCGTTGGTGAGCTTGGATAGTGATTTGGGGTCCCCGTTTGAGGTAATTTTCGTAAAATACCTGCTGCCACGTTCCTTTTTGTGAGCTTGATTTTGGAAGATTTTTGAGACTTGTTTTCTCAGCCTTTCTAGGTCCGATTTCAGTGATTTTTGAGGCTATCTTGAGTGGTTTTTCGAGGAGAACGTCGTGGTGTTGTCGCATTTCACTGTAGACCTTCAGTTTCTGGTAAATACACTGATTCAACTGCTGTCCCATTTCTAGTTTTTGAGAAAATTTGGGTTTTAGTTGCATGTTGATATTGTGTTGTTCCCAAGCCCCGAATTGTGTCCCATTTTGGGACATGAGCTGGGGGAACTATTTAAGACCCACTTTTGGGGTTAATTCTGGAATTTCCAGCGCGGGTCTCACTTTTCCCGTTTTGATCCCGAAATTGGTCCGTCTCTGTTTGTTGTGATTTTGGTGTCTAAACGACCGTAATAACGTTGTGACTCTATTTTTGATAGCGGGGCAGCGTTTCGAGGACGTTCGGAAAGGGAAAGCTCCGGAGAAGTGATTTTGGAGTGTGTGTGATCGGCTTACAGGTAGGCTACGGTTTCCCTCTCCTAGATTGAGCTTGAGAATGTGGATGCATGTTGATTAGTTGGGATTTGGGTTGGGTTGTTATTGAATCATGCATAGGTGTTTGGAAATCATGTTTTCGGCCTATTTCGAGAATTATCGGGTAACTGTGAGCATGCTTTGTGTTATTAATTGACCCTCCTCGCTATGTGGAGTGCTTGCATGCTTAATTTACTGTTTATTTGAAGCATGTTGAGCCTTAGTTTAGGTTTGACTAGGGCTTGCCTTAGAAATGCATGATTCAGAATCAATAGGCCTTAGTTTTACCCCGACGTCGCTCGGCCGACTTAGATCCCTGTAGGCTGGTGTAGCAGACTTGAGTCTGATAGTTTGGGCCTTAGCTAGGCGATACGCTTGCTCCGACTTTAGTTATCCTTATTTTCCCCGATGTTACGGCTTCACGAGTTACGTCGGCGACACTAGTTCAACTTCACGATTTGAATTTGGTTTTCGATTTGGTTCTAAGAACTTACATTGATTAGCTATGTGTGGACGGGGTTTCACTGACATTTATGAGTATGGATCAATTGGGACTCTTTCAGCAGCTACATTGGCACCTTTATAGAGCATCCGGTTAGAGTTCCGACCTCTATTGCCCATATACTTATATAAAGCATCCGGTTAGAGTTCCGGCCTCTATTGCCCAGATACTTATATAGAGCATCCGGTTAGAGTTCCGGCATCTATTGCCCAGATACTTATATAGAGCATCCGATTAGAGTTCCGGCCTCTATTGTCCAGATACCTATATAGAGCATCCGGCCTCTATTGTCCAGATACCTATACAGAGCATCCGGTTAGAGTTCCGGCCTCATATACTTGATACTTGTGATTGGTTACTTAGGTACTTCTGGTGAGTATCCGGTTCGAGGTTCGGCCTCTGTACTGTCAGATTCTACTAATTAGGGTTGAGGTTCTGGTTCGATGTTCTCTGTTCTTGGGTTCTTATATGCAATTCTCTTTAGTTATAGTTATTCTGTGTACTCGTCGGGCTTATGGGGGTCCGTTCGGGTTTTTATTTAACTTACGCACGAGTGTACCTTCTGGGCTTATGGGGATCCAGTTAGATGTAGTTAGCTTATAGATTACTTTGGTTAGTTCTTTGTACACTCGTGTGCATTCCTTTGTTAGTTAGATTTTTGTTCTTAACCTCGATTTGTGTATTCCTTCTTTTCATAATGCCTTTACTTTTCAAGTTCAGTCGGCCTATGATGCCTACTGGGTACCTGTGATTTTGGTACTCATGCTACGCTTTGCATCTGTTTCTTGATGCAGGTGCGGGCACTAGTAGCCAGCGTTGATCGAGCTTGGAGCAGACTGATCCGGAGACGGGGGTGAGCACACGGCGTTTTGTACTATTTCAGTTTCCATCTGTATATATAGACTTGTCTTTTACCTTCCGAGACAGTCCAGTTTCTGTTGTCCACTTTTGGGACTTGTACTCAATTTGTTAGTAGCTCTGTACTAGTGACTTCCAGATTCTGGGATGGATCTTTATTTGTATATATGTTTTTGGGTTGCTTCCGCCTGTTTATATTGTTATTTGCCTACTCTTGTTTAGTTTCTACCCTCAGACGCATTACTTGTTGTTCCGGGTTACGGGTTGGCTTACCTGCTGGTGGGTTATAGTAGGTGCCATCATGACTTGAGAAATTGGGTCGTGACAACATACAAATAAATTGATACAAAAATACACTTGTTGATGCATCTGTGCAGTATGTGGATGTCATTTTATACTATTTGCGAAAGAAGTCGAAGCAATTGAGTCATTCTTGTCACGATCCGATTCCTCGAATCATGATGGCACCTACTAAGCCAACCAGTAACCCGTAACAACAAGTAATGGGTTTGAGGGCAGAAACTAAACAAGAGCAGGCAAAATTTAAGATAACAACATAACCAGGCGGAAGTAAACCAAAACATATATACAAATAAAGATCTCTCCCAGAACCTGGAAGTCACTAGTACAGAGCTACTAACAAAATGAGTACAAGTCACAAAATTGGACCACAGAGACTGGACTGTCTCGAAAGGTAAAAGACAAGTCTATATATACAGATGGAGACTGAAATAGTACAAAACGCCGCGTGCTCACCCCCGTCTCCGGATCAGACTACTCCAAGCTGGATCAACGCTGGCTGGCCACTGATGCTCAGACCTGCATCACGAAATAGATGCAGAGCGTAGCATGAGTACCAAAACAGCAGGTACCCAGTAGGCATCATAGGCCGACTGAACTTGAAAAGTAAAGGCAGTATGAAAAGAAGGAATAACACAAACCGAAGTCAAGGACGAAAATCTAACTAACAGTGGAATGCACACGAGGGTAGAAAGAACTAACTAAAGTAATCTATAAGCTAACTACACCTAACTGGACCCCCATAAGCCCAGAAGGTACACTCGTGCGCAAGTTAAATAAAAACCCGAACGGACCCCCATAAGCCCGACGAGTACACAGAATAACTATAACTAAAGATAAATGCATATAAGAACCCAAGAACGGAGAACATCGAACCAGAACCTCAACCCTAATTAGTAGAATCTGATAGTACGGAGGCCGGACCTCGAACCGGATGCTCACCAGAAGTACCCAAGTAACCAATCACAAGTATCAAGTATATGAGGCCGGAACTCTAACCGGATGCTCTATAAGTATCTGGGCAATAGAGGCCGGACCTTAAACCGGATGCTCTATAAGTATCTGGGCAGTAAAGGCCGGACCTTAAACCGGATGCTCTATAAATATCTGGGCAATAGAGGCCGGACCTTAAACTGGATGCTCTATAGGTATCTGGGCAGTAAAAGCCGGACCTTAAACCGGATGCTCTATAAATATTTGGGCAATAGAGGCCGGACCTTAAACCGGATTCTCTATAAAGGTGCCAATGTAGCTGCTGAAAGAGTCCCAATCGATCTATACTCATAAATTTCCGTGAAACGCCGTCCACACATAGCCAATCAATGCAAGTCCTTGGAACCAAATCGAAAACCAAATTCAAATCGTGAAGTAGAACTAGTGTCGCCGATGTAACTCGTGAAGCCGTAACATCGGTGAAAATAAGGATAACTATAGTCGGAGCAAGCGTATCACCTAGCTAAGGCCCAAACTATCAGACTAAAGTCTGCTACACCAGTCTACAGGGATCTAAGCCGGCCGAGCGACGTCGGGGCATAACTAAGACCTATCGGATCCGAATCATGTATTTCTAAGGCAAGCCCTAGTCAAACCTAAACTAAGGCCCAACATGCTTCAAATAAACAGTAATTAAGCATGCAAGCACTCCACATAGCGAGGAGGGTCAATTAATAACACAAAGCATGCTCACAGTTACCCGAAAATTCTCGAAATAAGCCAAAAACATGATTTATAAACACCTATGAATGATTCAATGACTACCCAACCCAAATCCCAACTAATCAGCATGCATTCACATTCTTGAGCTCAATCTAAGAGAGGGAAACCGTAGCCTACCTGTAGGCCGGTCACACGCGTTCCAAAATCACTTCTCCGGAGCTTTCCCTTTCCGAACGTCCTCGAAATGCTTCCCCGCTATCAAAAATAGAGTCACAACATTATTACGGTCGTTTAGACACCAAAATCACAACAAACGGAGATGGATCAATTTTGGAGTCAATGGGAATCGTGGGACCCGTATCGAACTGTCCGAATTTGACTCCATCAAGACACCCTAAACACCACCCCAAACTTGTGGTCCAAAATGGAACACAATTCGGGGATCAAAACGCATCAAGACCCAACAAGCAAGAAAACCACACTTATATCAACTTAAAAGAAAACAATGCAGCAGTCTAAACTTGAAATTAACGAGAATCAAAAAGTTCTCAGCACTCCTTGAACACTCTGCGACGAAGACACGATAATTTTCAACACGTGGAACTTCGAATCACCCAAAACTGAGCTAAAATGAGTGAGATATGATCAAAACAAGAATGCCAAAAACCACAGCTCGAAAAAGGGTACTGCAGTCAGGTTAATTGCGAAATTTACCTCGAACTACGTGCACCCAACAAATTTCGAACACTCTACAGTGAAGCCACCAAAAATACGAAGCTCCCGCGCTTTGAATCACCTAATTCAGATGAAAGATGATAGAGTTATGAGGGTTTGAAGTTTGGGAAATGTTGCTGATTTTCTGCATTTGTAGCAGATTTTCTGCAATTTACCAAAAACTAAAAATTCCGACGGGGTGGTCCGAACTCGTTCGGAATCCCGTGCACGCAAATGAGATATGTAAGCATACCAAATTCGATATTCCGGACTCAACGGCGCAGTCAAAATTTCCATCAGAGGTCATCTCAATAAAAAGTGGGTCCCACTTCCAAAAGTCATTTTAAGTAAAAACCCACAAAAGGGCTCGGAAAGATATCAAAAACCTCGGGACACAAAAGAAGGGTCAATCTAGATCAAACTCGACATTCCGGAGCTAACCGCGCTGACGGAATTCTCATCCGAGCGCGTTTACTCAGAATGTTGACCAAAGTCAAACTTAGGCTTTAAACTTAAAGTTAAAACGCCTAATCGCACCGACTCTCACTGAAAACCTCGGGAGTCATGGTGACCATGTTACTAGCCTAAAATGACCCTTTCGGAGCTGATGGAATCGTCAGAATTGGATTCCTATATCATCTTCTCTAACTTTTGATTAAAAATGATCGTTCAAGGTTCATAAGCTCCAAAACACTAAAACTCATACCATAACCAAACGAACGACCAGGTGACTGAACTGTCAGTCCCAGTAAGTCATAAATGACTTGGGGTCGCTACATGAACGCTCTAAATGACACACAAAAGGTAAGATATAGAAATGACCAGGAGGGTCATTACAATTCTAAATATCGATATACCACTACTAATTGTTTTTTCAAAACATACATTGCCAATGCGAGTGCTGTTCCTGAATATGAGAATAAAATCGTTGGCACTATCAAAGGGTTTGGTATACCTGCTGGACTGCCTTGGCACCTCACATATGAGATTTATGTCCATGTAAATTGTAATGGGGAGTTTCATTGGGTCTTGACAGTCGTTGTATTGAAGGAACGACGCATAAAGGTGTATGATTCGATTTCCTCATCTAGGACTAACAAAAAATTATGCACCGAGATTCAAAAGTTGTCTACAATGTTGCCAAAGTACCTTGAATCCAGCAGATTTTATGAGCAAAAAGGCCGAACCAACTGGTGAGTTCTTGAATCTTACCAGGGCAAAAAAAATCTCACTCATTCGAAGTTATACATGTTACTGGTATTTCCCAACAAGCAAGCAATAGTCTGTAAGTAGTATCACATTATTTTTTTAGTCTTACCACTATCGAAATGTGATGTTAATATTAGATTTATTATATTTTCTAATTGATGATATACCATGCAGTGATTGTGAAATTTTTTTAGCTGCATACGCTGAGTTTTTGAGTGATGGACTACAAATACCATCTGATGAAATTATTTCCCAATCCCTTCGCTTGAGATATGCTTCACTCCTATGGAATTATGGGATTTTAAAGGATCGGAGTGATTATGTTAGTAACAATGAAGACCCACAGAGGCCTAGACCTAAAAAAAGTAAAGTTCGATGAAATTGTTGTGGTTACCACCATTGATTAGATTGATGGTTATGTATACCATTGTGTATTACCTTTTTGTTGATAAGTTGTATAAAA
>JAJOOO010009732.1:0-16824 GCA_029582685.1 Solanum piurae | reverse complement strand
TGGAGAAGTTGAAATTTGGAGGAAGAAGGGTTTGGAAATAGTTGAAGAGAAAGAGAACACTTTTAAGTCAAAGGAGTAATGTAATTAATTTAATTTAATTCAATAACAATTATAAAAAAATAAAAATAATGTGCCAGCTGGGCTTGGAGCCTTTTTTTTACTTAAAAAACGTCTCCAACAATTTTTCAAAAAAATAGGTTCAAATGGGATTCGAACCCGCGACCTCAACCTTCTAAAGTTGCCCTCCTACCATGGCACCACAAGTCAATTATGTTCTGTGGGTGGCACGTTTTATATTTATATAAATATTATATATATATACCTATGTATATATAGAGTTCTGTCAAAGTTCGGGAGTGGCGTGACACCCCCACTGCCCTTTATAGATCCGCCCCTGGTTGCAGGTGCCAGCCGATGGAGGCCACCCACGGTCTATGGATGGGATTACAGACCATAGGTGTGGTCCATGGTTGGCCACCGCAACTCAATCCCAGAGGTCCAGAACCATGACTTGACTAATGGACCGTCGGTCAGACCACTTGATTATTTATTTAAATGATTGGACTATGATATCTTATGCATGAATTGATGAAATACTATGATTTTATGATGATTCCTCTATGAACCCATGTAATCCCCATGTTTTCAAGTTATGATCATGTGATGTGGGATTTTTATTATGAATGTAGAGTTTTATGAAATTAAGCATGTATTGATGGAATTACATGAGTTTATGATGAAATCCATATATAGCCCATATTTTCTAAATGTTGATGATTAAAAGTAGGTTTTGAACCTTGAAAGGTAAATTATGAAATTATGCATGTTCTTATGAAATCTATGCAAATATTTTAAGGATGCTTTGTGAGTAAAGTATCAATGATGATGTTGTTGTTGTGTTGTTGAAAGGATTTCTCATATACACATAAAAGCATGATTGTGAAAGTTTTCTCACATAATAAGGATTCTAAGATTGAAAGGTCTTCTCACCTAATTGAATCAAAGATTAAGAACTATCCAAATAAAACTTAGCTTGAATTGGTTATTGGATGATAACTTTCCATGTATAAAAACTTAGCTTGGATTGGCAAGATGATGTTCCCTTTCATGGATAATGAGTACAAGTAAGAAATGACTATTCCATGGAATTTATGCTTAGCACCGAGATGATATTGAGATGAAAGCTCTCCCGTTAGTAGAGGCCGGGTTTCTAGAAGCAATCTCATTATCCCTTACCTATGTGCCCCCATAGGATGATTGTCTAGATAGACATTAGCTAGTGGATCCACTTAAGCTAGAAGTTCATGGTTCTTACCTTGTCAAGTAGGACAACCCTTTTCGGTGTGGGAGACACCGTGGGATCATGTTATACCTCACATGGTCTCTATGTCGGTTAAGGCTACTTCCCATACTAATAATGAACTAAGGTTACTTGATGAAGTATCTCATATGTGTTCAAAGGTTTTAATGATGTTAGCTTGCATTGCCCATGTTTTATGACTTATGTTATCCAACCTTTTTTATGTCATGTTTTAGCTTGGTCAATTGCATGTCATGAAATGTCCTCTTTTTGCATAATTTAAATGTTTTTTGCATAACTATCATACTTGGTACATTGTTTTTTTACTAATGCATACTCTTGTCTACATTTCCCCAAATGTAGGGTCCGACAGTCAGGTTTCTCAGTTTCGTGGCTAGTGGTTGATTGCGGGGTTCCCGAGCATTGGTGAGTCCTCATGCTTCGAGGATGGAGTTTTATTGTTTCATTTTTATTTCTTATTTCTATTTTTTGGACATGATGTATAGGCTAGGCCCAATTTCATTCTATTGTACTAGATGGCTAATGAGACAAGTGTTTTAGACTTCCACTTTACTTTTATAAAACTTTTGACTTGAAATGTTGTCTTTACATATTTTATTCTATTTCTTATGTTATGAATACTAAGTGGCTTGTATAGGGTCTCTTGGGGTCCTACACATCATGTTACATATAGGGTGTACCCCTGAGTCATGATAAACTTGGTAATCAGAGCACAAGGTTTAGAATGGTCCTTGCATGTCTCATAAGACACGTCGAGTAGAGTCTTGTTCATTAGAGTGAAGCGCATCACATTTATGAATAAGAGGCTACAATATGATTAGGAAGCTCCACTTCTTTGATTACTCTAAAATTGTGCGATAGAGTTTAACTCTATAAGGTCTCTCTCTTAATCCATATCCGATGCTCTACATGGCAAGGCTACTTGAAAAGCTTTTGTTAGAAGGAATTTGAGGGAGAATGCGGAACAAGAAGGTCCTCCCCAAGCTCCTCAAGTTTCGGTCGATCCTTTGGCCGAGCAAGTGATTAATACGGTGTTCAGGGCTGCTTTTCAAGTATTGGCTCAAGTTGTGACGGCCCAAGACAATATGTAGGTTGTGGTTCCTATGAACCCAAATGTGGGTACGACAACATCTAGAGTGAGGGACTTTACTAGGATGAATCCTCCGAAGATTCATGGTTCTAAGTTTGAGGAAGGTCCTCAAGAGTTCATTAATGAGGTTTATAAGGTCTTGATGATCATGGGAGTGACGCCAGTTGAAAAGGCGGAGTTGGCCGCTTATCAACTAAAAGGTGTTGCTCAAACTTGGTTCAACCAATGGAAAGAAGGAAGACCAGAAGATGTAAGTCCTCTTGATTGGGAGAAGTTTAAGGCTGCTTTTCTTGATAGGTTTTTTCCCCTTGAGATGAGGGAAGAAAATCTGCTTGAGTTCATCTACCTTCGTCAAAGAAGTATTAGTGTGAGAGAATATGCTTTGAAGTTAATGCAATTGTCTAAATATGCTCGAACAATGGTTGCCGATCCTAGGGCAATGATGAGTATGTTTGTTTCGGGTGTTTCTGAAATGGTAAACTCATCTTCTATTTATTCGATAATCCATGGTATTGCCTTACTAAATATAGAAATCTTTTTTCTCCTCTTTTGGCCATAAGTCAATGGCCACTAATAATCTAATACTAGTACTCAGTAAGTGATTGCTCTTCTTTTTAACTTTTTCTTCTTCTCCAAGTTCCCCCATTAAATTTAATGATATCTTCACATTTGATCCAAGTTTGTGTGTTTATTCCAACAATCTGCAACAAAAATCTTCTCAATAAAAATCTTTTTTCTCAAGTGTTACTATATATCCTGCTGGAAATTGTTCACTTTTCCTCTTATCTAAAACTTTAACCATTGATTTAATTAAATATGTTGGTGAAAATTACAAGATTACAAATTACGATTGAAGATAAAAATGAAGAAAATAACTATCTTCAGGTTAAGACACTGATATCTTGCTCTCTTTGAAGAGATTCAAGTCTATATCAATAAATTTTTTCACCGGTCCAACTATAGTTCTTGTCCCCTTCAAGATACAACAACCCAATCACAAACTCAACAAACTCTTGATAAAAGTTGAGTCCAAAGATCCACAAAAGAAGCACTTCCCTTCAACTAATAGGAACTTTCCTTTTTACTAACTTCTATACACTCTCTGTTTTCTTGTACTCAAAACAAATTAAAGAAAGACCATTACTATATATAGTAGAGGAATTCTTCCTTAAAATGAATAGGAAGATAATGGAGCAGTAAATAGGTAGATAAATGGACAAAAGGGGAGCGATAAACTTTCTATATTTAGTAAGGAAATAATATGTATTCTCGAATAAATAGAAGTAGAAGGTGAGCTTTCAAGGGGAATCATTATACTCAATCTTGTTGAGTTCAGGGTTCAGAGATGTCTCATCTGCAACATCATTCGATTCACCAACAATAGAAGTTGTGGGGATAACCAGATATACGAAGGGCCTATGGATTTGAATATAATTTGAAAATCACGGAATGCCTCTTTTTGAATAAAACATAATATATATATGCTCTTCCAAAACAACATATTCTTGAACAAAAATAACCTATGACAAAATCAAACAAAATCAAACTCAATTACTTGATATTTTGTTTGATTTTGTCATAAGTTGTTTTTGTTCAAGAAGATCTGGTTTTGGTTAAGCATGCATATAGTATGTTTTATACAAAGAGAGGTGCTCTGTGGTTTTCGGATTACTTTCAATCCACAAGCCATTCATTTATCTGGATCTCCCCACAACTTCTGTTGTTGGTGAATCGAATGATGTTGCAGATGAGACATCTTTGAATCCTGAACTCAAAAAGATTGAGGATAATGATTCCCCTAGTAAACTCATCTTCTATTTATTCTAGAATCCATATTATTGCCTTAAAAAATATAGAAAGCTTATCGCTCCCCTTTTGGCCATAAGTCAATGGCCAATAAATTTTTTCTATGAACATAATTATTTTTCAATGTAAAGATTCTTCCCACACTTTTGTTCTATCAAACTAGTGTCCCTGAGAAGGTTTGAGAAACCTTGAGTTTCTCTGTCATGTATATGAACCCCTTTTATTCTATCTTCAAGATTTATCACAACACTTAATTCCCCCTTATCAACCAGGAGTTTGACCAGCTAGAATCAAAAAAATTTAGACAATCTTAGAGATTCCTCCTATGATCCTTATTATGTAGTCCATAAATGACATTGAAGTCAAAACTAGTATCCAACTCAAGTATTTATATTGAGCAATGTATGAATTTAGAATAAGCCCCCAACATAGCTACATCGACCTCAGAAGCATTCCAAAATATCAATATTACCCCCTACTAGCATGATGATAGTTGTGGCTCCATCTTTTTCGGGCAACACTTCCCTTAGAATGTGTTTGATGATAGCTAAAATTGATTTCTTTCCCTAATCATCATCTTAGTAAACTCCTTTTTCTTACAACTTATTCAATCCGCTTATATTTCAAGTGGCTATCTTTATCTATGGAATTTTTTGGGGTCGATCTCCTTAATCACTACTCCCCCACTCCTTTAGCCTTTGCCTTAACTTTTCAGGATGATAGTTTGTAGGTATTTTCATCAAGTTGGTCATAACCATTGTTAGTCTTCTCTACAGATACCTCCACTTCACTTTTTTTTACTGTTGACTTTCTTTTTACTCACTTCCATCCTTTAGGTGATATCTATTAATTTGAGCTTTTATCCCCAAAATCTCAATTTTATCCAGCTACAATGACACATCATTGCTTTTCTTAGCCTGAGCTTTCTTTTGCTAAAATTGCTTGGCCATATGATTTTTAGCTTGTACATTTCCTCTGTTTGGTCCCTTTGCATATTGTCCCTGAACTTGTTGCTTTATAGTTCCTCCTACCTATTTCTGAGTTTTCAATTAGCATTGGTGCCTTATCTGGAGCCGCTGATAGCAAAACACAGCCTTAGCTTGACTAAGATCTACTTCTAACTGAGTATTTCTTTCTAGTGTAGCAACTAGTTTTAACTAAGAATTTATTTAAGTTCTCTTCCAGTTCCAACTCAAAACGACTAATCTTCTTCTTTCAATTTAGAGTAGTTTCAGGGTTTTCCTTGAGTTACATATTTTCAACCTTCAAAACCATCATTCGATCATTTATTTAAGACATTTGAGATATTAAGGTTGTGTTTTCATGTTGGCAGAAATCTATGCTTTCTTTTCAACAATTAATTCATTTATAGAATCAATTAGAACAACAACGAGCTTTCTAAACTTTTTGATGTAGTAAGTATTTATGTTACTTTTGAGGTCAAGAAGGGTTACCTCTTCCTTGATGTGTTTATCATCTGTTTTTTCCATTAACTAGAAGAGAGACTCGGAAATGTCTGCATCATCTTTGACCACCATCATGGAAGCATCTTCTAGGTGTTCTGATTCCTCTGAGTCGCTGGAGGATTTTTCCTATATAGTAAGAGCTTTCTTTGCCACCTGGTCAGCAATTGCTTTTCTTCTAGTTTGGTCAGGAACCTGGTCCCTATGCTTCTCGCTTTCTCCTCCAGTCTTGGCATACTCTTTGTATTCCAGCTTGTGCGTTGGACAATCTCTCATGAAGTGTCTAGGCTCTCCGCACTTGTGACATAGATCACTGACATTTACTGATCAACTAGAGTTTTCCTTCCTTAGAAATACTCCATGCTTTTTGACTCTTTTATGAAATCTTCTAGTCAGATAGGTTATCTCCTCATCATTTTCTGACAAGTCACTTGGTAATGCTTTTAGTGCCAATGACTTGTATTTTCTTCCATGCTTTTTAGGTTTTTCTTGCTGCTTGTTTAGTTCATATGTTTGAAGGTTCCCAATCATCTCCTCTATGGTAAGAGTCTTTAGGTCCCTAGCTTCAGTGATTACATTTACTTTGCTTTCCCATGATTTGGGAAGGACTGGAAGAATCTTTCGAGCCTGCTTGCTTGGATGAATAGGTTCACTAAGACATCGGACCTCATTTGTGATGGAAGTGAAACTGGAATGCATCTCATGAATTATCTCTCCTTCTTTCATGCTGAAGTTCTCATATTGAGTAATGAGCATGTCAACCTTATATTCCTTCACTTGGATGATTCCTTGGTGGGCTATTTTCAGATACTCCCTGATCTCCTTTGTTGTTTCACATGCTGAGATCATGTTGTATTCATTAGCACTAATTCCACAAATCAGTAGCTTCTTGGCCTTATAGTTCTTCTCTATCTTCTTTCTGTCAGGTTCATCGTATTCTCTTTTGGTCTTAGGAACCACTCAAGTTAGTTCTCCTTCTTTGACATCCTTAGTGAGAACATGAGGGCCATTGAGAATTATGTCCCGTAGTTCACTGCCTTCTGCCATAATATAGTCAAGTATTCTAGTCTTCCACCACCCATAGTCCAGTCCATTAAAACAAGGGGGACGAGTCGTAGATTGTCCTTCATCTAAGCTTTGTGGGGCTGCCATCTTTGAAGGATCCTTTCTTGATGATAATCAGATAGAAATTTCTTTTCTAATACCAATTGAAGACATCATCCAGTCCACCATGTCCTAAGGGACCGGGTTGATAATACACTAGTAATGCAATAAAAGTGACTAAACTATAATCTAAATACATCAGGGAGTTTTATGTGGATACCTCCTTGATCAAGGGAGAAAAACAATGACCTGTCACATAGGTTGTTTTTAAAACTATTTTCACTTTTTCAAGCAACAGCTGAATACAAACTCCGAATGCACATAAAAATATTAAACTCTTAATCTCACAACCTGTAATAACCTTATCACAAGAAGAGCCAAATCAATACCACTATTTCCCACTATATTAACTAACTCTAATTAATTTAGACTTCAATCACACACCACATAATTAGCTCTAACTGTGTTCATGTGTTAACTTACAAGAAACTGAATATGTTCCTTTATAGATTAGAAATGGATCTTACAATTTTACCACATCAAAAGCATTTTATAACAAACTGCCAAAAGACACACTGGATAACTCTATAACTAGGTTGTTACATGTCAATGAAGATATATTATCCTCTAAATAAAATCACCTAGTATTCTCTGATTGGTTGAGTACACTTGTCTCATTTCTTGTGCTCACCAACCGTGTCAGAAGTGACAATTTTTACAGTTGTTCACGAATTGACTTCAGATACTTGACCAACTGTGGGACCTGGTTGCATGTTTTTGAGCATCATCAAAATTTCAAATACTAACACTTAGCAATGCCGAGAATCCTTAGGTTAAAATGGAAGGGTACACTGTGTCATTTTTAAAGGCTTAAAGGATGGTTGAGAGGATATCTTTTTTATTAGGCCTATATTCATAATACCGGTGCTGACACTTCCTCATTGGGGTAAATTCTAGTATTGATAAAGTTCTCTGAGGATTTATGATCGATCTTCCATGTGTTCTGCTTGAATATGATATTGATTTTTGCATTTTTCTTGGAACTTTGCACTTATTTTATTTCTATTCTCTTTGACAGAGTTCAAGGAGCTTTAGCATTAACAATTTAAAAAGGACATGGACACTGTTAATTGAAATAATTCTACTTATCAATTAACACTTTAACGTATTAACAACTTAACATAGAGTAATTACAGTTTCACTCAAATCTGGATATAAACATTAGAAACAATTACCATTATCCAAAACCCTCAAAAATAGGGTATACCTCAAAAGTAAATTAATTTATAAATCTTACATGCTCTAAACAAAACCAGCCTTCTCCCGCCAACAAATTGTAATTCAAGAATCTTTGTTAGTTCGGCATAGTAAGGAATGATTTTATCTTCTTCATCAGTCTCACCACCAACAACTATCCCACAGTTTTGAGTCCTCAAACCTTTATCGTAATATTGTACATGAAATCTATATCCATTAATAATGTATCCTTTGAATGTTGTCACATATTTCATTGGACCACGTGATAATGTGAGTAAATCTGCCATTTTCTTACTACCGTCATGTATGCATAATCCTTCAATCTATCATGATTAAGAACATAGTTTAGAAAATATTATCTATATGATTTGAAAATAATGGTTTTAAAATAGTATTCACCCTTTCTTTAAACCAACTGATGAGTTGCCCATACAAATTTATTTGAGAGGAATCACCTAGAATCTTAGAAAACTCTTTATAGAAGAGGAAGCATAAAAAGAAATAAGTATTTAATAATAATTGTGAATAAGTGATTAGATGATTATTTGGAAAGTCATTACTTACTTGAGAAATGGTTGAACTTCATCACAATTTTTCAAAATATAAATATGGGTTTGCTCCAATTCTTGTAAATCAAGTAGGTGTGATTTGACACCTTTTAAAGCTTTTCCAGGTTGACAGAAGATCATTAAACCTCCATAAGATTCTATTGCACCACCATCATAGTTTCTTTCTAGGAAATTAAATTTTGTTTCCATTGTATGCAAATACCTTGAACATAAGGTTGTAAATTCTTTTGCTATATATCCCTCTACAGTAGATCCTTCAACGTATGATCTATTATGAATAAAAAGCTTCAAAAAATATAACCATCACTTCACTAGGTACAATGATCGGTAATGAACAGGTACACCAATCATAGCCTTATTAGCTAAAGGAATTTGCAAGTGCTCCATGACATAAAAAAATGTAGGAATGAAAACCTTTTCTAACTTGCATAGAGTTTCAGGAATTTGTGCTTCTATTTGTTCCAACTCCTCAATTTTTAAGCACTTTGCTCCAAGTAGATTGAAAAACAATGACAACTCAATTAGTGGCTCACACACTTCATTGCATAGCATACTACGTATGGCAAGTGGGATTAAATGTTGAAGAAGAACATGACAATCATGACTTTTTAATCCTGAGATTTTGTGATCTTTCATATTGATACAGTTAGAAATATTTGATGAAATCCATTTGGAACCTTTATATCCTTCAAAAAACTTAAAGACTTGTGCTTTTCTTCAGGAGATAATGTGAACCATGATGTCGCTAACTCATATTTTTCTCCATTTCTTTTTGGATGTAATTCTTTCCCGATCTTCAATTCTTGCAAATCCAAACGACTACTCAAGGTGTCCTTTGTTTTTCCTTTGATATTTAAGATTGTTTCCAAAATATTATCACATATATTCTTCTCAATGTGCATCACATCTAAATTATGCCGCAACAACAGAGTTTTCCAATATGAAGGGTCAAAAAATATACTCTTCTTATTCCCATTATCACCTCAACTATCATGTGATACTTTAATCGTTTTCTTTTGATCATTTGTTAGAGGTAACCCATCTAAAACATTTACTTGATCAAGTATGTCATCACCAGATAATGTATTTGGAGGTAATCCTTACTCTGCAGTATCAACAAATGACTTCTTGTCGTTCCTCCATTTGTGATTAAGAGGAAGAAAGCGTCTATGACCCATATAACATTGTTTTTTTTTTTTTTTTTTTTACCATTTTCAAGCTTTTTGAGAAAGTTTCTCTATTACAACATGGGCAAGCAGATTTTCGTTTTTTACTCCAACCATATAAATAAGAAGATATTATTGTTGGATCAACCTTTATTCACTCTAAGTAATTCAACTAATCAAAGTTACATAAAGAAGATTCAGAATTTATACATCTAATTGAAAAACTATACGCATCAACTATTCCAAACCTGTATGAGTTCTTTTTCTTTTCCTATCAATTGAATCATGTAAATCCTCAAAATCATTATCATTCTTTTGCACATCATCAAAAGAATCACGAGGCAGAAAATTTCGCACCACATTCCAACCTTTATTAGAATGATCTCTAGCATAAAATACTTGTGATTCTTGATTGGCTAACACAAAAGGCTCATCGGTTTTCAAAAATCGTTGGGGGTTAACACTTACAAAGTCATATTCATCAATTTGAACACCCATTTCATTGTCATATACATCAAACCACATACATCTAAACAAAATATCTTACATGGGTCTCGAGGCATCCGAGAGTGAATAGTGTCATTACGTTTTTTTCTAGTCTTTTCCTATAGTTTAGAGTTCACCCCAATAAACATTGGGTTAAGTCGCCATCAGATTGGTGATATTATTATTCCAATATGCTAGATTTGTATGTTTGGTCTTTTTCTGGGACGTTCCAAATAAATTCCTCTTTTATGATCTTAAGAGGATTGAGGTACGCTGCTTTATGTGGCTATACTCCTGGGATTTATAATTTGCTTCAGCGAAGGATGCACTGCACACCAAGGTTTTCTTCTGCGAGGATAGTCCACATCAACAACATTTCACTTGCGAGGTTCCTTAAACTTTTATGTAATTTTACCGGCTTTGCAAGTTCACTGGTGTGAAGATTCTTTTATTTTTCGAAAATGCGTAGCAGAACAGTATTTTTGTTCCCTAATCTAATTTCATTGTTTATAATTCGATTTTGGGACTTTGAGATTTTGGTATAGGTGATTTCAAAGAGGGTTTTCATGATTTTATTAGGGGGGTTTTAGAATGTAACCTAGTATCCCTATTAATTCATCATCAATTCCTATCTTATGCAAGAAGACATGAACTAGTTAATAGTGTCTTATCAGTCATGCAAGGATTCTGGTCATAGATCTTCCTAATGCCAAAGAAAATATTACAAAGAGTAGAATCTATGTGCAAAAGGTTCCTATGGAATGGTGAAGTACAAAATAAAGGGAAAGCACTCATAGCTTGGGAAACACTTTGCTGGCCAAAGGCTGGTGGAGGACTCAATATCACTGTTATATATGTGTGGAATAAGGCAACTATATAAAAACATCTGTGGAACCTCTACAAGAAAAAGGAAAAAATATGGATTGTGTGGGTTCATACCTTTTATCTAAAGGGTAGGAAACCATGGGAGGTGGAAGTCAAGCAAGCCTCATGGATTGTAAAGAAAAGTCTCAAGGTAGGACAATGGCTTGAAGAAGGGGGTTTACAAGTACCTGAAATCATAGAGGAAGAACACTTCAACATTAAATAAATGTATATGAAAATGAAAGGGGAATAGACCAAGGTCTCACGGAGACGATTGACTTGCAACAATCTAGGAAATCCTAAATGGGTATTTTCACTATATGTGGGTATACATAGAAGGCTATATACAAAAGACAGAATTATTGATGAAGTTATATGTTCATTATTCAAGGAAAAAATCGAAACACATAAGGACCTGTTTTTCATATGTTCACTCTCAAAACATATATGACAAAAGATTCTTAGCTAGTTACTCATCACAAGGGGTAGCACTGGATGGAATGAGGACCTGGAATGGGCCACAGGCCACATGCTACTGGCAAATCTACTATGGCAGATGTATACATAATTGCACTAGCAGCAACAATATATCATATATGGCAGGAGAGAAACCATAGGTATATTCCAACATAAGGAGAGGACCACCGACATGATCAACCGACTAATTATCCAAGATATACATCATAGAGCTAGCATGATACGTATGCTAATAGGATATATGCATAGTCTTAATATCTATCCATAGAATAGTATAAAAGTGTGAGGAAGATTTAGAAGTAGTAGGGCTCTAATATTGGAACATTTCCATTTCCAGAGTTCCAAATGGTACATTCAAATATATGGTTATAAGATTTAAAATTACCAAAAGAAAATATTTGTGTTTGGATTGGGGAAATATAGTTTAAGTCCCTAAGGCCAATTAGATGTAATTTATTTATTTGAGAATCAATTAATGATCAAATTTAGCTCATTTTTGGTGCATGAGCTTTTCACACGATGGCAAATCTAATTTTGAAATCAATTTTCAATTTTGAACTTAGGGGCTCAGGGTTGCCTTTGTGAGTCAGTTTTTTGACTAGAGTTTATATATAAATATGGATGTTGATATAACTCAAGCCTCCAGAAGGAGTTTCATGGTTAAATCCAACAAAAATTTCATCGTGAACTCCAAACACCTCCACCGGATTTCACTTCTACGAAAAGGAAAAAGTAAGGTCAACAGTAGTTGGGTGTGGATAAAAAATAAGGTTGATTTACCTTTGCGATCTAATACATCTCGTTCTTTTCTATGGATGAAGTATGTTAATGACCCGAAGATGAAGCACGAGCAAATAAAGGGTGAAGGAAACAATAAACATGGAAGCGGCGGAGTATAGGAGAGTGAGAAATCGAGAGCTTTCTTTAGAAAACCTTGTTTTAGGGAATGGAAAGTTCTTGGTCATCAAGAACATGACTGAGTTGTCCCTCTATTTCCTTATTTGGGCTATTTGGCATTTGGTCTAAAGTGGGTTATTATTTGGCCTGTTTGTGTATGATACTTCTTTATGAGAAATAATCGAACCATCGGTCCATAAAATATATTTTTTAAAATATGGGTATTGATAAACTCGTATACTCATATATAGTATATTTTTAAATAAAAATAGGAGAGTTCCAAGACTATTCAAAAAGGGAAGTAACTTTTTAAGAGTTCATGGCACATATACTCGACTTCCAAGGTAGATTATGATTACTCTCTTAGACTTTGCTCGAGATGGTTTATTAGTTTATTCGGTGTTGAAATGAATGACTCATTGATGTGCATTCTAAATAAGGACATAGCCAATAGATGTTATGTGACTTGAATTGCTTATGTTTTGTTGCATCACTGTTATTCATGCGTTATATCATATTTTGATGGGTTAGTGGCTTAAGGACACTATTTTGACATAAATATACTTGTTTATGTAGCAGATGAGCATGCTTTATTATTTGTCATGAATCACGAAAATGGTAAGATAGATATAATATAGTAATGAACCCCAATGAAAAATAGTTCCTGAAGTTTTTTATTATATGATATCGAGATTGACTTCCAACAAGTTGAATCACGCATGCCTGAGGGAAAATTGTTTCGATGGGTATATGGACATGTAAGTCTGCCATGTGTCATTTTGTCTGTTCCCAACATGCTAATGGTGGAAGCAAATGTATACTGATAGGATCATATATATGACAACTGCATTACATTACATCTTATTTTTACTTGATTATCACATATGTTGTTTATTGGGTGATGTTAATTTGTTGTCTCTCGCCATCTCTCATTAACTGTTTATAAGTTGAAGACTTATATGGGTTACATACTTTATATGGTATAATAGTCCGACTTCAACTTTATCGGCCTATGATGCATTCTTATACACATGTTCACATATTCACACTACAGTTGTTGCATCTTTTGATGCAGATTCTACTTCCAGTTCTAGTATGCCTTGTGTTGAGACCCAATTTTGGACCTCCACATTATAGATTAATCATCGAGCTTCTTCAATTTTAAACGATTTAAAAAATTAGTTTTATAAAATTTTAATAAAATAATAATTTGCAAGTTATTTTTAAATAGTTTTGTAGCCTCTTTTATAATTTTCAAATAATATATATGTTTTTATATAATTATGTATTTAATTAGAATATTTTATGGATATTAAAAAAAATCATCTCAAAAAAGATTTTTTTTTAGTGAAGTATTTGATGAAATTAGTTCAGTTTAAGTTGAATTATATTTTAAGTTAATTAGTTTGTAATTAAATTAACTATTTTATTTCGTTAAGATTAAGAATCTCATTAGTTAATTATATTAATTTTTCCAATTTAATTACTAGCCGAGTTTATTAAGTGAACTCAATTTGGCTACGTTCTTAGTTCAATCGGCTAAATTATCAATTTATTTGGTTATTTTTTAATTACAAATCTAACCCCTCTTTTAACCCCCCTTAATTCAAATTTGAGACCAACTTCACCCAATTCACAATTCTTTCAGCTACCCAACAACAATTCCAGCAGCCCAATCTACCCAATTCCAATACCAATCCAACTTTTCTCATACAATTCTTCCGTTCAGCAGCCAAACAATGCATACGTTCATACACACTGATACCCATCAGTATGAGACTCCAATAAAACGATGTCTTACGCATCTTCTTCCTCACGCGAATTCTTGATTCTTCGACTAGTACACCCAGATGCGTACAATACTGATGAGTCTGAGATTTGGACTCATTTTGGGCTTTGTTTATATAGATTTGGTGTCCTCAAATTCTTAATTTGTGCCATAAACTGATGTTAAAGCCTTGATTTTCAGGTATATGGATTGAGGAACAAAGCAAGGACACTAACAAGTGAAAATGAACAAAACAAACTGAAGAAATGAAGAAAGGCAAGCCTGATGATGACCAAGAGCACTTGGCGAATCACCAAGTAGATAATTTGACCGCCAAAAGTTCTAGTGTGCCAACCCTGAGGGAAGAAACCTAGTCAGCAATAGAAAAGAGGCAGTCGACAAATCACCGAGTAGTTCTGCAATGCAAAGAGATATCGCCCAAAGTTACATGACTTGAGGATGCTGAGAGCCAAGGAAAAAAGGCGATAGAAGAGAGCAATGGGCAGTTCACCGAACCACTTGGCGAACCCGACTTACCTCAACTAATGACCCTTCGTGGCTTATTTTTGGTGACTATAAATTAGATTTTGAACAGTTAATTTAGGAGTTCTCTTTTCCAGATTTTAGTTTACTACCATTTTAGAATAGTTCTTAGTAGACTTGAAGGTTTTTGGCGATTCAATTCGGAGATTTTGCAAGTGGGTTACCTATTTTCTTTGATTTCGAGCATTGTAAAGGCTTAGTTACTCTTACCCAGTTGATGGCTAATCAATTTGGTAACCATGCTTACTCTTTTATGATGTTTGGATAAAACTCCAATTCTTGGGGTGTGATCATGTGATTATGGGTAGAATTAGTTTATGGGTATTGTTAATTACTAGTTTAAATGCTAATTTGAAGTGGGTTTAATCATTAATTGTAGTTTAATTTATGAATTGTAGTTGCAAATGCAGTTCTAACCTTGTGTTCTTAACTTGCTCAAGAGAGAGAGAGAGAGGTTTTAGAACTAAGATTATTTATTAATGATTTGTAGGTATTGGGTTGAGCTGGGTTTAGCTCGAGAGAGTGAATCCTAAACCCAATCCTACCCATCTAGCTCGGGAGAGTGGATGAATTAAGGTGTGAGTTGTTCTTCATTGCTATGCTTGTTGATGTTTGAAAAAAATCACCTGATTCAGGATAGTTGTTCGAGAGAAAGTTATCGCCCTTATAGTCTAGCCTACCCACTGATTTTTAGCTGTTTACTAGTAGTTTGAATTACCCATATTTTGAAATTTGCCTATAATCGGTCACATCCTGAGAATTCCACTCCTCATTGTTATTTCAAATTATTTGTGACTGCATTGTAGTTGATAATTGCAAACCAAAACCCCCCATCTGACATTCGTGTCACCCTTTTTTTATTTGTTTCATATCTTTTTCGATAATTTCTATTCCTATATCTAGTTCGATCACATTCGTACTTCTTGATTGAATTTGAACACGTACGTCTCCCTGTGGGATTCGATCCCAACTCAATTGTTGGGTTATATATTGCTTAACGATCGTTTGCCCTTAGAATTGGATGAAGTGTATTTGATAAACGTTAAAATCATCATATGCACATTCAACAATACCAACGTGTAAAAATCAACAGAAGCAACGTAAACATCAGTAGTAGCTTCTAAATAGCGTTAACAGTATAAACCCATACGTGCCGTCCTCCTTTTTCTAGCAACAACTTTTGCCTGCAGTAATCACATCTTCGTCCTTGCTAAGCGTGGGATTGAACCACCTAGAGCTCAAGGGCAACTGATTCGATCGAGGCCGTCCACCTCTTTTGGATTAGTTGAAGATTTTTTGGGAATCGGAACAAGTTTTTGATTTTCAAATTCCCATTCCCTAATTCTTATCAAAATTTCCATCTTTTCCCCCAAATTCGAACCCAAAATTCCCTATATATAAACCTCCATCTTCTTGAGTGTTTAGGGTGGAAAAAGTGGTTGGAAAAAAGGACAAAATTTCCATTCTAAAGAATGATTTTCTTACTTCGAAAACCATAAAGTTTCATAATCTAAAACAAAAAAAATGAAGGAATTCAAAAGCTTTTGGACATTGACACTTTTGGGACCAAAAGCTTAGTAGGTTCTTACTTTTGGCCGACTCAGTGCTCTTCTTGGATATGGTGGTGGAAGCTTCATCGTTGTTGGCTTGTCCTTGTTCTAGTTCGCTACTTCTAGTGCAACACCCTTCATTCGAGAAGGGCAAAGTGACAATTTTCGAAAGTTGCAGGTGCCAGTCGATAGAGACCACCCACTGGTCGTGGATGGGATCACGGACTGTAGGTGTGCTCCGTGGTTGGCCACCCCAAATCAATCCCAGAGGTCCAGAACCACGGCGTGACCAATGGACCGTCAGTCAAACCACGGTTCGTGGTCGAAGATTTGTAGGTCAGGACCCCAAAACCAACTTTCTGACCATAGACGAAGGCCGTGCAGGATGAACAGTCGGTCAGTCCATGGTCCATCGGTAGGGGTGCGTAGGTCGTGCCTGGTAGTTAAGTTTTAGGGGTAGTTG
>JAJOOO010009731.1:0-15045 GCA_029582685.1 Solanum piurae | reverse complement strand
GATTTGACCTTAACATTAAGGTGGTGATGGTGAAGGTCGGTCATATACTTCCTTAATTAGTACGCAATCACATATATTATCTCATTTCTATAAAAACCCAAGTAGAAGCTAAAGTGAACAACAATGTTTTCAACACAATAACAGACTCTCAGTCATATTTAACCAATTTTTTTTAACTCCTAAGCATATAAATTTAACGAATCCCAACAATAACAAAAAAATGGTAATTCATGCAATGCATTTATTATGTATACTCACCTTTTTTCTATCGGATAATTGAGACCCACGTGAAATTCATGAGATTCATATACGTGATAGGCGTGCCGATCCAATCCCTGTATATGTATTGTGCAAACATGCACTCAAATCATAATAATATGATATGTGTGGACATGCACACCTATCTCAATAACATAACTTGTGCGTACGTGCACACTAAACCTAGTAAAATGCAGGATGCAACATTGGTCCTATAATAAAGGATACACATTTTGAGATTATACAACTCATAGAAGTAAATCAATTCACTTATACTTCAAGCTCAATTTTTTCAATCTTCCGGCTACAAGAAAAGTGTGAATTACATGAGGATTTTCCTGGGGATTAGTATGAAAATCCGTAGGAAACTTATTTTCCTGTAAATTTTCATACTAATTTCCAGAAAAATCCCCATGTAATTCACATTTTTCTTGTAGTACGGTTTATATAAAAACTTCATATCAATTCAGCGTAAAACTAAAACAAAAACTATGTTATTACCTTAATCTAATTATGTATCCTTAAAGGAGAGTGAAAATATCAACTAGCATGTACATGATTCAAAATAGGTCACAAATTATGTAAACCATGCTCACAAGGCAACAAATCATCTCAAACAAGTAGAATAATTATGCAGACCTTTAACATTGCACTAGTGCCCGTGATAAAGTTCTTAATCTCATTTACACAGTACTCTCATCATTTATTTCTCCTTTAATCAGTCAAATAATATATTAGCACTTTATAAAGAGTAAAAGAAAGTCTTAACTTGCCTTATACAAGACCCAAAAAGTCAAATTATGGCTTTGCTCTTTCTTAAAGCCTCTGAACTATCTCAATATGGTCAATTATATAATTTAGGTGATTAAACAAGTCTGAAGTAAAATTGGATCCGATCGAAAAGAATCGATACCGAAATGGTTTGACTGGATTGTTGATTGGTATCGAGATGAACCGGACCAAAATTATCGAAACGCAAACTCAATTTCATTTTGTCCCACTATATATCGGGATAAAATCGGTACAAACCGAAATGGGATAAACAAGACGACACATAAAATTATTTAAAAAATATTATTTTAGCTTTTTAGAGTTAAAAAATACAAATATTATATTTTGAATTACGAAAATACGGATGAATTTTTTTTCTTAAGTTTATAAAGTATTTAAGTTTTGAAAATTTAAATTACTTAAGTAGATATGATTTATGTTTATCAAAGTATTTTATTTTCTAAGTTTTCAATATAAGTCAGTTTTAAAGATACTCTTTTAAAACTTTTCAATTTATACTAAGTATGTAAAAGTTTTTTTTTATGTTTTTAAAGTTATGCTATAAATTTTTAAGATTTGAAAATTTTGAAGTTAATGTTAAAAAATTTAAGTTATAACTTGTAATTTAAGTAACTTAAGTTTGATAAAAAAATTATTTAATTAAATTTATAAGTTTTAAGTTTTTAAGTTTATATTATTTGAAGTTGATGAATTAAGTTTGTAATTTTAAAAAATCAAATAAACAAAAAAGAAATGCTAATAAAAGTATAAAACAATGATTGTCATTAAAAAATCAATCCAATTTATTCAAATTTATATTGCAATTACAACAATTAGTAGAGTGTCTAATTTACGCAGCCACCTTCTAGGGAAGGTTCTGTTTCAACTAAACATCGAATGTAATACTAATAGTTGTATAGTCCTATAAAGTTTTTCTCTAACTTAGTTAAATATTGACCGTTATCAACTTCCGATCTTGGTAAAGCTTGTTGACGGTCTTGAGTTCCATGTCATCATCACTATCACATCTAATGGTTGAATCTAAGAAAAGCTCATATTGACTATCTTTGGAAGTCCTTGGTTTCTTCGCTCGACATTTATCCAATCTCTAAACAACACTGATATCTCTAAACAGTCTTCTGCTAACGAATATATGTGGTCTCCAATTTGAAATCTTGTCACGCTGAAAGCTGCCTCCAAAGCTACTAATGATCCTTGAATTGCTAGCACATTCATCATCCTACTCAATTTTGGAAATTGAGTTCAACGAGCCCTACACCAGTTCAATAGTTGTGGTATACCTTTCTCTTTTGTAATATTATCTGAACTCTATTCAAGATATTTAACAAATTCATATTTATTAGAA
This sequence comes from Solanum piurae, assembly GCA_029582685.1. NCBI lineage: Eukaryota > Viridiplantae > Streptophyta > Magnoliopsida > Solanales > Solanaceae > Solanum > Solanum piurae. The sequence continues at coordinate 12,650 of JAJOOO010009731.1, read as the reverse complement.
GAATCAAGATCAAGTTTATGTTTCATTCTACCATGGGCATCTACTTGAGGCATAGAAGTTTGAGGATTTTCAATATTGTCTAAGGAACAATATTTATCATATATTTCTTTAGCAAGTAATTGATGCTATTTTGACATGTTACCAAGTCAGGTTATTCATATGGTTGAATATCTAAATTTTGATAAATGTATTCAATTAAAGCTTTTGCACCATATTCTTTATATTCAGGGTTGAAAAGAATTGCAGTTAAATAAATTTAAGGGATAGGAAAAAAATATTTCTTAAATTTTATAATCATAGCTTCAATAGCATTTGTAAATAATTTATTTGTTTTATATTCAGCAAAGAGAGATGAAATCTCACATACATGTATTAAAATTTCAGAAATAGTAGGATAATACATTCCAATTTTTTTTAGTAACATCATGAAATAATTTAAAAAATATTCTAAGTTCATTTACTTCATTTCAATCACTATCATTAAGTTTTAAATTAGGATTAGCGTTATAAACATTAAATTGCATAGTAATAGGCTTTCTATATGGATAAGCAACTTCAAGCATATCATAAAAAGAATTCCATTTGATTTTTACATGCTTCGGAACAGTTCTATACAAAAGTTTACACGCATTGCAAAGTTCTTTAAATTGATTAATTCTACTACTAGAGAAACTTGAAGTCGAAGAAGATTACTACTTCCAAATTCGCCAAATGATAACTCAAATCTTCAAGTGCAAAATAATATAATTGAAAGTTAAAACTTTGAGAGAGATTAATATTTGAGACTTGAGAGGATGAGAGAACATTAATAATTGTATTGTTGGTAACTTTGTATTGTAAATTTGTAAATTCTAATTAAAAATGTGAAAAGAAAGGGTATTTGTTACGACCCGATCCTACACCCTGACGTGGCCGGCACTGAGAACTATTGTTGGTCCTCAAGCGAACCCTCATTCTGGACAACTACAAGCTAAAAACTAACTCAAGCAACATACATGCTTAAAAATAGAATTTGTTCTCAAAATAAACTCAACTCGAATATCTGCAAGTATTCATTTCAATAATTATAACAGTTTCCCAAAAACATCTTTAAAGGAAAAGTAAATACTAAAAGACTCCTCCACTCTATCTATCTATGAAGCCTCTACTATTACAGAAGGATATGGGGACAAGACTCACGATTTCTCAAAACTACTAAATGTACGATAAAGATGAAGTCCTCCGGATTATAAGAAGACTCACCAAAGTTAACTGAAATGTCAAATGATCTCAACGAAGCGTTTGTTGATGATCCTGAACACCCGTAGCTGCATCATTATAAGATGCAGGTCGAATGACGTCAGTACATTGAATGTACGAGCATGTAAGGGGAAACTGAAACATAGAAATGGGTTGAGTATCGGGAAGAATATCTATTCCAAAGTCTATTTCTTTATTAGGAGGGACTCCAGGAAGATCATATGGAAAGACCTCTGGAAACTCACTCACAACATAAACTAAATGAATAGGCAGTGTCTCAACACTAGAGTCATTAACTCAGACTAAATGATAGATGCACCCCTTAGAAACTAACTTTCTTGCCTTAAGGTATGAAATAAAATGACCTTTAGGCACTGCTGAACTACTTCTCCACTCTAAAACTGACTCATTAGGAAACTAAAACTTGACTACTCGAGTTCTACAATCAACTGAGGAATAACAAGCATGAAGCCAGTCCATACCTAGAATAACATCAAAGTTCACCATATCTAGCTCAACTAAGTCAGCCACGGTGTCCTTGTGATTGACAAAGATAGTACAATCACAATAGACTATTTTTGCTAGAATAGACTCACCAACGGGTGTGGAAACACTGAAGGGCTCAAGAAGTTGTTCGAGGGAAATGTTGAACCTCATGGCTACATAAGGAGTCACAAAAGACAAACTCGCACCTAGATTAAGTAAGGCATAAACATCAAAGGTAAAGTTTTTAATCATACCAATAACAACATCTAGTGAGTTCTCCTGAACCTGGTGACTAGCTATAGCACACAGACGGTTAGTACCTCTGCATGTTCCTAAAGTAGTTCCTCTTTTGGAGTTGCTAAAAAAGATTGAGCTTTATTGCCCCTATTTCCCTGTTCTTAGGGAATTCTATCATAAAATAACCCGTTTGAACACACTTGAAACATCCATTGGATCCATCACAATAATCTCCTGGATGGGTCCTACCACACTTATCACAAGGTAGGCTATGAAACCCCTGTGCCACACTACCCTAAGACTGAGAACCCTGAGCTCTGAAATTCTAAGAACTCTGATTCCTGCGATCATTCCTGTAACACCCCGTATCCGAAACAGACCAAACAACATATTTTCAGAAGTTGTAGGTGCAACCCACGGTTGCCACCTATGGACCGTAGGTGGGATCCGTAGTTGGTCACCTGCAACCCCATCCCAGAACCCCTCCAGAAAATTCAGCTAAGGGTCAACCTATGCCCGGACCTATGGACCGTAGGTCAGACCATGGTCCGTGGTCCAGGGCCGTAGATCGGACCCCCAGGTTCCAACTCCCAGTCGCGAACGACAGCTGACCAGAACGGATCGTTGGTGACCCCCGATAACTTTAAGTCAGGGGTCATTTGGTCTTTTCCCTATGCATTGGACACCTAAACTAAGTCGTTTAACCCTTATATTACATAGTTTTGGTCAGTTTAAGCCTAGTAACTTAATTAGAACCTACCCTAGTCAATTCATTCTCCAAAAATTCAATCAAACTAGAGAAAAAGAGGAGAAAGCATCGACCAAACCCCTTTCCAAGAACTCAACAGGTTTTCATCAGTTTCAACCCCGAAATTGAAAAATTTCTCCGTAGAATTCGTCATCATGTATGTGATATTTCACTAGTGGGTTCCTTTCACCCATTAGGTCCCTAAATTCAGTCAGATTCTTGATTCCCTTCATTATGTTTAGACCTAGGGTTTCTAGAACTTCAGATTATTGTTGTGATTTAGTTGGTAGATTAATCCTAATCATATTATCATATTTTCGTAACTATGTTGCTCAATCCTTGCATGAAATTCAGAACCCTAGTTCTCTAGATTTGTTTAGTTTATGAATTACACTTGCTAGGTCAGTTTATTCAGTTATACATGCCCTAGTTAAGAATGTTTCATTATCAGTATATTAATGTTGTATTTTCAGTTAGCATGTCAATATTTTGAGCTATCCAGTATTACAGAATTCAGTTGTAATGTGTTACTTACATAATCAGTTGGGAGTAGGCTTAACATCAAGTTGGACTAGGGTTAGTCACCCTCATAGTCCCAAAACTACGTGCCCCCGTAGGTTTGTAAGTCCCTTCTGTAGGCATCATAATTAGTGATCACGTCAGTCATGCCTCTATACCCTTGGCAAGGTATATTGGGTTCTCTCTATGGGGTGTATACATCGAACTCCATATTTAGCTCATGTGGTTTTATGTCGATTATTAGTAACTCCCACAGTCATATTCTAGTGCACTTGACTAGGTTCCAGTTACATTTCAGTATTCAGTTTCAACATGTTATGTACTTGGTCATCACATTCAGTTCAGTTCATTTCAGTATATTTTAGTATTTTCCATCATGTTCAGATTATATCATTGATCAATATGCTTTATTCAGTTATGTATATATATTGTTCAGTTTTATCCTATCTTGCATGCTCAGTACCTTTCAAGTACTGACACATACTCTGCGCTACATCTTCTCGTGATGTAGATTCAGGTCCTCGGCACTCAGATCACGCATGGATCGGTCCTCGATCTCCAGTTCAGCAGTATCACTGCGAGTCCTCATTCTTCAAGGACAATTTACATGTTTTCTATTCAGTCTTCCCTTTTTAGTTTAAGTTTTGCTAGAGTTAGTTGGGGCATGTCCCAGCATCTCTAGTCAGTTAGAGGCTTTTATTCAGACATAGTACTAGATTCAACTTTAGTTTTGAGTTTGATCTTTCAGTTGTTATTCAACTCAGAGTTTCTGTATATTCATATCAATATTGGGTATTCCCCACTTTCAGTTATTTATGGTTTTAAGCTTCCGTATAGTATCTCTATATTCAGTAATCTTTTAGTATGCTTATGATATGCCAACTCAAGGTTAGCTTGGGGTCACTCGTGATCCTAGGTCCCGTGTTTACATCTAGGGGGTAGCCTCGATGAGTGATAATTCATGTTTATTAGTACAGGTGCACTAACTGAAGATGGAGCAGGTCCAGATGACCTCTACTGAAAAGATGATTGATGCCCATTCCTGTTCTTTTGCTGGCCAATCTCATAACTTGTTGTTTTGGCCCTTTTGTTTTGAAACTATTCTTTATCCTTTAACTTATCCTCCTCAACCTGCTACACATGAATCATGAGTATAGTTATGTCCATGTCACATATCAACATAGTTGCCTTACCTTTCTTGTTGGATATGCAGGATAGCCCAGACACGAACAAACTCATCTTGCTCCTCATTTCCACCACCATCTCCGGTGCTTAGCGGGATAACTGAGTAATCTTGAGACTGTACTCCTGCACACTCATTGCTTCATATTTTAGATTTAGGAACTCTCTCACCTTAACTTCCCTTAGCACTCGGGGCAAGAAGAGCCCCAAGAAAGTCTCTTCAAATACAACCCAACTCAAAAGTGGTGCTTAGTCTGCCCTATTCTTCTTCCACTGATCCTACCAACACCATTGAGTTTATATGGGGCTAACTCCACATGCTTTGTATAAACAACATGCATGACCTCAAACACTTTCTGAAGCTCTTCCACGAAGTTCTCTACCTCAGTGACCTTTGACCCATTGAACTTCGGGGGATTCATTCTCAAGAATTCACAGATTTTAGATGTATCAGCTATATCCTGACGACCCATTCCTAGTTGACCAGCCTGGTTTGCCATAACCTGAGTTAATATCTAAATAGCATTCCTAAACTCAGCATTTGTGACATCTCCCTAAAGGGGTTGCATTTCTGGTGGTGCATTGGGAGCTTCTTGACCTTGAGGATTAGCATTCCTCCTAGCAGGGTGTCCTCGAACATATCTCCGTGGAGGCATGATCTAAAAAAATACGCGTAAGCACGAGTTAGAGGAAACTTTTATAGAGTTAAAATCTACGCTACGGTGCTCAAGGAAGCAGAGTGCAAAAACTAGGAATTCAACAAAAAAGTCAAGGCACTACCAATAAAAAGCTACAAGCTCAAAGGGGCTACTAGTGATATATATCTAAAAAAGTTAAAATTTACAAGACAAATCAAAGAAATCCTATTATCATCTCCTAAATGAAGGAACACTTTTTATTTAGCTTCAATAACATGCATGGCAAGTTCTAGACTAAGATGCAAAACATAGAATAAATAAAATATTACCACACATGGCACAAATATCAATCAAGATGGATCAATTCAACTTCTAAGAGAGACATGATCATAACAAATTACAAAATAAAATAAGCTATAAACAAAGTCACCACCACCAGCCTAGATGTCAAAGAATTTGCAATTTCAATAGCAACCAAGCATTCACAAGAAAGTACTACTCAAAATTAAGCCCAAATAGCAAGTATCACAAAACTCAAAAGGGTCTTTTCTTTTCTCTCCAAAAAATAATAAAAATAAAATTTAGTTCCTAAAAAAAATAAAAGACACTCGGTTCAAAGGGACTATCCTCAGGAAAAGAACCGAAAATAAAAGCCAAGGAACTCATCCTAAAATAAAAGACTCAATAAAACAGTAAAAACTAGGAATTCACCCCCCCCCCCCCACACACACTTAAAAAGATGTTATGTTCCCAAAACATCAAATAAAATTTAAAACAAGGGTTAGAAAAACTCCATGAGGCCTTTAGGCCTAGCTAGTAGCATGTTCTCTTAATTTTCATCAAGGGTCGTCACCCCACACTTAAGCTCAAACGTGCTTCTTTGCTTCAAATTCTTGGGTACTAGACTTTCCCTAATCTATAAAAACAAGATTAAAAAATGACACTAATAAAATTAAATAAGGAGTTTTTTTTTTTTTTTTTTTTATAAAATATTAAATAAGTAAAAAGAAAAAGTTTAACCTAGAAAAATAATTAATTTCTAAGTCCCCGGCAACGACGTCAAAAACTTGTTGCTTCCAATTGCACACGCAAGTGTACGCGGTGGCACAAGTAATATAGTGGCTCTTAAAAGAACCGGATTATCGAACCCAAAGGACTTGTTAATTAATTATTCTTACTAAATTATATTAATTCTAATTATTTATTTAAGGGGAAGGATTTCAAAAGATGAATATATTAACTAAACTAAAAATAAAGATAAAATAACTAAAAAAACAATTAACTAAGAAAAGATAGATATTTACACAATGAATGAATGAATCGATCTAGGATTATAATTTAACTAACAATCATGTTTAGCATCAATCATCAACTTATTTGATTATCTAGTTATTGATTCACAGGGTTAAATGTATGATCATGGTCTCCCGACCTCTAATCGCCTACGATAAATGACAACCTAACTACATCGTTGAGTGGGGATAGATTGGACCAAGTACCGAGCATTACGATTTTATCATGTATAGTGACCAAGCATGGTTTCTAGGTATATCCCTATCCTAGATACAAATTAACCCTAATTATTAAGAGAAAATCATGCTCCTTATATTCCACGCTCTATCTTCTTATTCCTCTCCCGAGTTCAATTCGGACAATATGTTTATTTCAATGGTGATCAAGCATCAAAAAAGTAATCACAAGAATATAAGAACAACTAATATGATAAACAAATCATGCCGAATCAAAATCACTAAACAATCATATTATAAGTAAATATAATCCAAGAACGAGAAGTTTAACTCCACATAGACATAGAGCAATTACAACCCATCATTTAAAGAAAAGATGTAAAATAAATAAACGAGAACAAAAATATAAAACCCTAAATCAAAAGTTATTTTCTAAATTCATCCTCCTCCTCTCTAATAATTATTGTTATGAAATATTTATAGATATAGAAAATTTTGAATAAAATAATTGAGTTCAAACAAATTAGGAACCCAAAACCTAAAAGGATTCCGCGTGAAGCAGTTTGTGCATATTTCTGCCGCTTCAGTTGCGTGTCTTCAAATGTTGACACGTGGCAGCAGTATGTTTTCAATTCAATTTCTGATTATTTGCAACTTTTATATGATATATATTATTATATTCAATTTAATCCATCAAGCTGCCTGTTGATTTTCTTCTTTAACCTTTCATATTTAATTCGTTTTAGCTCCAAATTTTTTCATCTTCACATCAATTTAATCTTACAAATAAAATATACTATTAAGCCCAATCCATAAAATGCAGGCTTAAAAAGGACAAATATAAATAATAAATGTTAGGCAAATAATGATTAAAAATATGTATTTTGGCCTCACATCAATGATCCTTAATACATGTATCTGCATCATAAAAGATGTAGGTCGAATGACATCAATACATTAGAATGTACGAGTATGTAATATACCAAGGTAAAATAACTAAATGAAGGGACTACAATAGGTATAACATAAACTCAACTAAATGTAAAAAATTAAAAGAATGAAATCGTTTAACTTTACAAAATACTTTCTCATCTCAGAACTTCAACATAATAAGTGATATGTAAAAATACACTTAAACTCTATTGAGAGATTCTCTAATCGACAACCATCATTATGAGCTACATGATAATACAATGTCTTGTCCACACTGCCTCAACTGTTCTATATCGTGCCGGGATATGGAACCTCTCAACTAAGTGGATCCACAAAGATCTGCCCAAAAGCACTAATGATTAATCAAAAAAGTATATGATCATGTACCTATGTTGGCAAGGCATGGTTTATGGGGGCTGTGAGTTGTCTGAACTCTCCCCCATTTCGGTGCTCAATACTACTCCCAATAATATATACTTTTGCTCAAATGTATAAAAACATTCTCTTTCTATGGTTTGAGGTAATTGCTCAAACTATCCTCTTAAAAGAAAATGTTTCTCTTTGCTCAATGTAAAATACATTTTAGATTGAGATAACTACTGAAAAGGGGTCTCTTTAAGAGGTAATTGATCTATACTTGATCTTTCTAAAAACTGCTATATACTAGATCTTTCTGAAAACTTTTTTAACTTTTATAAAAAAAAGTCTACTCTTTTTATTCATGTAAAAATGAAACATTTGGGAAATACTTAGTTCCCTTATACTCTTTCTCAAATTGCTCTTTACTTTCTCAAAACTCAGTTTAAACAATAATGTTTTGTTTAAAAGATTCTCAATAAGAATTCACTGACTACTAAAAAATAGGGTTCGTGCTGAAGAATAGTCATGAACAATCAACACAATAAGTACAAATACACAATGTATGACAATTTAATGATTAGAAATAGGAATTCAATAATCAACAACTCAAGAATTCAGAACTCAATATCAACTCATCTCAAGAATACTGAAATCTAAGGATAGAACCCTAGATTAATCTTTTACTGATTCGAAATTAGATGTATGACGTGAGGACGAACTAATCCAACACTATGATAGCCTTACATACCTGGAAGAACAAAGTTCTTTGGCCAAATCGAAGAACTTGAAGAACACTTGAACTGTAGCTTTTCTCCTCTTGAAACCTTGCTCTAATGTCTTGAAGTGTTAATGAACGTAAAATAACCGATTAACACTTTTTAAGCCCTTAATTAGGTGTAAAACATCGTGGTTTAGGCTTAGAATAGGGGTTAAAACGACGTAGTTTAAGTACCAAACGCTAGGGGAAATACCAAAATGACCCCAACCTTTAAAAATGAAAATATGCCTTAAACGGGAGGTTTCACGGACCGTATGAAGCTTCACAGACCGTGAAACTCTTCACGAGCCGCCTAGCCGATCGTCAAGTTTCACCTGCCTGATAGTGCTTCACTAAAACAAGCATAACATATTTACTCCGAACTTGAAATGAGGCAAACTTGGTGGTGTTGGAAAGAGGACTCAAAGACATTTATTTTGATAGGTCATAGGCCATCTAGTTTATTTTGTGCTGAGAGATATAATTGTTTGAAGTTACAAAGGAACTTAAAAACTGATGGTCCCTTTCACAGATGACTTTACGGTCTGTGTGAAGCTTCACGGATCGTCTATGTGTCCGTCAACCTTCATGGGTGTTGGATTCAACTTCACATGCGAGGTGACGGGTCATGGACCCCTTCACGGCCCGTGAACCTTTTCGTAAAGGGGCTTTCAATGTTTACCCTTCACCACGGTTCATTGTACAGTCCGTGACACCGTGTACGAACCGTACTACCTTTCATACTTGTGCACTTGTACTCAAATGAAACCTTTTCTCTTTATTCCAAGTTCCAATTTTGAGGTGTTACATTATCATTACTTTTATTGTGCTAATCCTTCCCCTAAGACACTCATTGAATATCATTAACTAAGCATATCATTATTTTTCTTTATGGTATGTTAAGTAACAAAGGAGATCTCACGTACAGAAAGACAGGTGAAGCATGAGTACATATTGACAAGGTCGTCTCAACAAGTTCGGAGGCCTAAAACACAACTTCATAGATAAGCCTTAATTATTTAGTCGTCATATGTAAATTGAATAACTATATTCAATGTAATCCTACAAGTGAAGTTTCGAAAATGTAGGATGTACACATACCTTAAGAAATAAGAATGTAAACAATGAAAATTTTCAATGAAAAAATATAATACAAAGTTAGAATATTTGGCTCAATTTTTAAAAAAAAGTTTATATAATAATATTGAAATATTTGTGTTGAATTTGATAATTTGATAGTGACCTTATGGTCGAGACGATGATGCTTACTGTTTTCAAATTGTTAGTGAACTCACAACCTTGTTCTTGGGATCCATTGAGTCATTATTGCTTTCTAGTAAATTTTAAGTTATGTTCTAAATTAGTTGCAATCTTTTCACAAAAAAATTCATAAGATAAATGCTCTATAATGATAGTACTTGGTATATGTTGTGAACATGTGGATAGTGTGTGCATGGCAAGGTTGAAAGTGTAGTATTTGTGCACTACTTGTGCAAAGTGATGGATGGCTTGTATCATCCATTTACTGCCACATGCACTTTGCAAATGAAAGGCTTGTTACTCCATTCAAATGAGATACGAATGAAGGAAAAAATACAGTACTTTCTCCATCTATTATCTTTCTTTAGTTTTGTTACTTTTAGTTCTTTTATAACACGTTATCAATACGAGACTCCGCCAACTCGAGCTACTCTAAATAGGTAAAAGGGTAAGAATTTTATTTTCTAAAAAAACGTCTAATAGCTCTAAACTTGAATTTGTTGCCTTGGATATATCGGGCAAAGCATACTCGTCATGGATACTAGATGTTGAAATCCACCTGGATGCTATGGATCTAGTAGACACCATCAAAGATAATAACCAGGCATCCAGCCAGGATCGTGCAAAAGTTATGATATTTCTCTGCCACCATCTTGACGAGGAGTTGAAACAATACCTCACTATTAAAGACCCCCTTATACTGTGGAATAATTTGAAAGATAGATATGACCACCTAAAGTTGGTCATTCTTCCACAGACGCGTCATAATTGGTTTAATATGAGGTTACTAGACTTTAAAAGTATAACTGAATATAATTCTTCCATGTGTAGAATTATATCACGGTTAAATTTATGCGGAGAAAATGTCACTGAATGTCACGACCCAGACCGTCGTGATTGGCACCCACACAAACCTTTCGGTGGGAGAATCATTACTACAACCCAAACAAACAAATTTAACAAAAAACTATGCATTTAAAGATACGGAAGCAGGTTTAAATGACAATAAAAATGGAGCCCCATAAACTCCAAAGGTTTAAACAATTAACTAACCAAACTAATACGGAAATTCAACTCGTAGAACCTAAAAGTCATTGTACCAAAACTCTACTAACGACAAGTCTAATAACAAGGGGTACAACCCCAAAACTAAACAAACACCTTAAACAAATAGTCTGAGTCCGAAAAAAATGGACTTATACAGGAGAGATCCGTGGTGGCCTGAAAAAATTGGCTCACCCTTGAATCCGGTCACGATCAATAGTCACTTAGCTGAGGTCTATCAATAACCTCTTGAAGATGCCCTATACTCAACAAAGAACAAGCAAGTGCAGTATCAGTACACAACCACAGTGTATTGGTGGATCACGCAGCTATCCCAATAAGTGAAACACATGCAAGTAACCACAACATTATAAAGCAAACATATATCGAACATATACAATATTAGTCATCTTTTCAGAATCAATGTAGCATTCCACGTTCTCAATAATAAACATTGGTTATCAATTTAGAGCAACCTATAGTCTTCCAATAACAATAATCAATAGATATGAACGTAATCATCACAAGTAGATACACAACACAATTCAATGGTCCTCTCACGGAACCCAATTCAATGGTCCTCTCATTGAACTCACACCCAAACTGTTAGCATACCGGAACGTGGTATCCGATCCAATGTTTATGCCGAAATGTGGCAACCGATCCCATATTTATGTCGGAACATGGCAACCGATCCTATGTTTATGTCGGAACGTGGCAACCAATCCATGTTAGTGTGTCGAAATGCAACACTCGATCCATTCAACAAACCACAATCACAATCACAATGTATATTCTCACAATCGTACAACAAGAGGTGATTCACGGCATACAATTATTCCATTATCCTCATTTATGATTAGGGTGATCAATAATGCAACATTCGCATACATACATGCATTATAATAAGCAATTACAACATATATCACACCAATATGAAATCACAACCATTACCTACCTCGAATCCAAGCTTGAATCTCCTAAGGCACTTGAATCTTCCCTTTCTGGATTCTTTCCGCTTGTTCTAGGTCTACAAACAACAATTTATACGCAAGGATCAACAATCAAATGTTTGATTATCCGGATTATAACGAACCCTATAACACTAGACCAAACCCAAGATCATAATACCCAATTTAGGGCTTTTTCCCACCATAAATCACAGATCAAAACCCTTCCCCATCGATAATTACCCAAGAAACTAAGTTCTACGGATTGAAACACGGATTCGGGGAGTTAAAATCTTACCTTTAGCCTAAAAAAAGGTGAAAAATGCTCAAGAACTCATCCGGGGTCGTCTCCTAGCTCTCAAAGTCGAAAAGTGCAGAATAAAGACGTTTTGGGGTTAATTTACGACCATAAATCGTGTCGGACCCGCCATAACGGTCCTCACCCCGCTATGGTGGCCCCGCTCTGGCGGCAGAAATCCCGCCCCAGTGGCTTGCACGGAACCAGTGAGATATTTTAATAATTCCAAGACCCCCATTTTGCAACACACCTTTAACCAACGACGCTCAGAAAATACCGTTCATGCTAAGATCGATTTCGGGAGTTCTACTCAACCGAATTCAATTCCATAAAGTCGTACAAATTCTTTAACGACTTATCTAACCACTCATGTAATCAAAATTATAAATAAGTCACCCGATTGTTACCAGATTTCCCTACACCTTAACGACTATGATTTCATCCAAATCTGGACTAGGTTGGAAAATCCAAAGTTACTACTCAAAAGTTTTCTGGCCCCAATTCTTTCCCCATTGACTTTTCTATAACGA
>JAJOOO010009730.1:0-21012 GCA_029582685.1 Solanum piurae | reverse complement strand
TATATATATATATATATATATATATATATATATATATATATGATTGTGGCATTACTATTTTTATGAAATATTAATTATTTAAATTATAATTAAAATCTTATTATAATCAATTGAATCTTAGCCGTTAATTTTTATCTATGTCATGTGCCTCACATCCAAGCAAAAACTTGGGGAAAATGGAGAGAAGAGAAATGGAGAGGAGCCGGATTCCCAAAAACTTGTGTCCTGAAACCGAAATACTGCCTATTGACTTCTTGAAGGTAATTATTTTCCCTATTGCCGAATACAAAAGACACACGTGTCATTTTCTATATGTTCCCTTAAAAGAAAATAATGGACTAAAGTAATTAATCTTACATGGTTGATGAAGGGGACAATTAGCCCATATAATGCAGCATCACAATGGATGTAAAACCTATCATTGGAATAACCACAATTTTCAAGTATTTGTAGGATCATATCAACATAATCAATTGCTCCTTTGTAGGTAGTTCCTACAAATACATAAATTAACATTAATTTTTAAAAATAATAGTATTCCACATATGAGCTAAATATATATATATATATGATCTACCAAAATTGATATTGATGATGGCTGGTTTGTTCTTGTTGACAAGTAACTTTGATAGCAAATGTTAGTGAAAAACTACAATATAACAGAATTACAAGATTACAACTGAAAATAAAAATGAAGAAATAAATTTCTTCAGGCTGAGGTGCGGATATCTCGCTCTCTTTAAGGAGATTCATGCCCATTGCAACAAATGTTTTCACCGGTCTAGCAGTAGTCCTTCTTGACTTGTCCCCTACAGGATACAACAACCTAATCACAAAAGTGTAACTCAACAAACTCTGGACAAGAGTTGAGTCCAAAGCTCCACAAAAAGAACACCTCCCTTCAACTAATAAGAACTCTCTTTTTGACAAACTTTATGCACTCTATATTTTTCTTATGTGTTGTGTGTTCCAAACCAAATGAAGACCACCATTATTTATACTAGAAGAAGTCTTCCTAGCAATGAATAGGAAGATAATAGTGTAGTAAATAGTGAACATAAATGGCCTAGAGGTTACATATGTTACATAGGTTACAAAGAATAATAGAAGAATAAAGAGTGAGATAATGGAGATTGAATGGGGGAGAAGTGATGGCCACTAACGGCTAAAACATGTTGCCAATGCTGCCAGAAAAAGAGTAGTAACATATATGCACTAACTCTAGGAGTAATATGCAGCAATCAATATTCTCATTAACATTAGCACATGAGAAGTCAATCAGCGGCAACATTTTAGAATATTAAAATGTCACTCACACTAACAATCCCCCTCTCATTTTAATATTAGACAAGAGAGTATATCAGCTGAAGGAAGATTACTATGCATAATGAAGGTGTGCTCTGCATTGAACCTCCACTTAGTGAAACAATAACTTTTACTCAATAGTCGTAGTGGTCTCAGACTTGAACTATAACTGCTTAAGGGAAATAAAATATCACTGCTCACATATAATAATCAAGGTGTTAACATGAGTTTCAAAGCCAACATGTTACGACCTTGTGCTATCCCGGTTTTATGAGTGCTTTTGAGAATATGCCCAATTCTCATAGGAAGCGACCTACTTCCACACTCACATAGGTGAAATCTGCCGAGAGTGTTCCAGTTAGTTCAACACTCCACCCATACGGGCTTCAGATATTCATTAAGAGTTTATCAACTCAACCTTCACAAATTACTATAGGAAACAATGCACTCACATCATAGGGAGGGAATAAACAAATAGTGCATTTTTTCCCTTTGAACCTAGTTATAGGATCTCTAGTCCCCAGGTTGGGTTTCCTCATATATGACTCAAGGATTTATAGGTTTCAATCCCATTCCCCTCGATGTGCTCTAGACTTTTTATCTTGTTAAGGGCTTAGTAAGAGGATCTGCAAGATTATCACAAAATTTGACATAATCAACATTAATGAAACCATTTGTCAAATACGATCTTACATTACTGTGTTTCCTCCATATAGGTCTGGATTTACTGTTGTAATAACGGTTTTGAACTCTACCAATTGCAGCGATGCTATCACAATGAATTAAAATAGGAGGAATTGGTTTTTCAAAATAAGGTATTTGAAACAATAAATCTCTTAACCAATTCGCTTCCTCACTAGCTGAAGCTAAATCAATTAGTTCAGCCTCCATGGTAGAGCTAGCAATTATAGTTTACTTTTTTGATCTCCAATAAACAACACCACCACTTAAAGTAAAGACATAACTAGTGGTAGAACATGAATCACCTGATAAAGTGTTCCAATCTGCATCACAAAAGCCTTCAAGTACAACATGATATTTTTTATAGAACAAACCACAATTTTTTGTTCCAATTAAATATCTCATAACTCTTGTTATAACATGTCAATGTTCATTACCTGGCTTGCTTGTAAACCTGCAAGTACTCCTACTGCATATGCAATATTAGGCCTAGTGCAATCAGTCACATATTTCAAACTTCCGATTTATGCTAGCATATTCCTTTTGATTTATTACATCATTTTCACTTTCAATAGGAAAAAAGTGAACACTTGAATCAAAAGGAGTTACAACATGCTTGCAATCATGAAAGTTATATTTTTTCAAAATTTTCTCAACATAATGTGACTGGTCAAGGAAAATTTCATCACATGTTCTTGTTATTTTTATTGCAAGAATAAAATTTGTCTCACCAAGATCTTTCATGTCAAAATGGCTTCTAAGAATATTTTTAGCTTCATCAATAACATTCATGTTAGAGCCAAAGATCAACAAATCATCAACATATAGCCAAATAATCACATGTGAATTATTCGAAGACTTATGATATATGCACTTATCACACTCATTTGTTTTAAAACTATTTTCAATCATGCAGGAATTAAACTTTTCATGCCATTACTTATGTGCCTATTTCAAGCCATATAGGGATTTAGTAAGTTTACATACATTGCTTTCTTGGCCTGCTTCAACAAAATACTTGGGTTGATCCATATAAATTTCCTCATTTAGGTCTCCATTTAAAAAAACAGTTTTTACATCCATTTGATGAATTTGTAAATAAAAAATTACAGTCATAGCAATTAAAAGTCTTATGGATGTAATTCCTATTACCGGAGAAAAAGTATCAAAAAATTCTAGGCCTTCTAGTTGTTTAAAACCTTTTGCAATTAGCCTAGCCATAAATTTATCAATTGATCCATCCGGTTTCAACTTTTTTCGTAAGACCCATTTGCAACCAATAGTTTTACAATCCAGTGGTAAATCAACTAACTTCCAAGTTTTATTAGAAATTAATGATTCCATTTCATCATTTACAGCCTCTTTCCAAAAAATAGAATCATGTGAAGATAATGCTTCTTTCAAAGTGAGAGGGTCATCTCCAACATTAAACACATAAAAATCAGGACCAAAATCTTTTTCTACTCTAGCTCTTTTACTTCTTCTTAACTCAAAATCATCAATTTCTTTATTTTTCAAAGTACAAGTAGAAGAACTAGGTAGTGACAAAATATTGTGTTCAATCCTTAGACCCCCACTATTTTTAGAATCAAAAGGGAATTTATTTTCATGAAAAACAACATCACCTAATTCAATTATAACATTATCTTCAAGATTAAAAAATCTATAGGTTGTACTATTTGAAGCATAACCAAGAAAAGCACAAGTAGTAATTTTCTTACCCAACTTTGTAATCTTGGGATCCATTAGCCTCACAAAGGCTAAACAACCCCAAACTCTTAGATATCCCAAACTTGGCTTGTGACCTTTCCACAATACAAAAGGTGTCAGTTTAGACTTTTTATGAGGCACACGATTCAACACAAACAAACAGTTGAAATACCTTCACCCCAAAAATTTAAAGGTGCATGTGACTCAATAAGCATGACATTAGTCAATTCAACCAAAGTTCTATTTTTCCTTTCCGCTACACCATTAGATGGGGGAGAATAAGGAGGAGTAGTTTCATTAATTATTTCCAATGATCTAACAAAAGAATTAAACTCATTTGACTCATATTCACGGCCTCTATCACTTCTAATTCTTTTTATTTTTCTTCCAAACTGATTTTCAACCTCATGGAGAAAAATTTTAAAATTTTCAAAAGCATCACTTTTATTTTTCATCAAGTAAACATATGTAAACTTAAAAGAATCATCAATGAAAGTGATAAAATACCTATTACCTCCACGAGTTAAAATTCCACCAAGTTCACAAATATCAGTATGAACTAATTCTAACAAATTAGTTTTTCATTCAACTTGAAAATGAGGTCTTTTAGTGATTTTGTCTTTACTACAAGCCTCACACTTTTCAAAAAAAGTATTAATTATTGGGGTTAATCCTAAACTACTCATGATTTCAACATAACGATCATTAATATGACACAAACGATCATGCCAAAAATTGGTAGAAGAAAGTATATAAACAGAAGTAGAAACTTTATTCATTTCAACATTCAGTTTAAACATCCCATCACAAGCATACCCCTTCCCCACAAAAATACCCTTCTTCACTATTACATATTGATCAGATTTAATAATTTGTTTAAAGTCTGCTTTATTAAGAAGAAAACTAGACATCAAATTTTTTCTCATGGAAGGAGTATAAAGTACATCTTTCAAAGTTAATATCCTTCCAGAGGTAAAACACAATTCGACATCTCCTGTTCCAAGCACTTGAGTTGTGTGAAAATCACTAAGCATGATGGTTTTGGGCTCCTCAAAATGAGTATATTTTTTAAACAAGTCTTTGTCATAATAGACATGACGGTTTGCACCAGAATCAGCCCACCATCCATCAACACTTTCAACCATGTTTATGTCGGTAATCACCGCCACAAAAGGTTCTTCGGTAACGTTTGCCTGAGGGTTAGGACAATGTTTCTGGAATCTGCAAAATTGAGCAATATGCCCACTCTTGCCACAAATAAAGCACGGTCCCTTATGTCACGCCACGAGCCTACACCCTGGGCGAGACTGGTACTCGAAGACCATTGTTGGTCCCAAGCGAACCCTTGGCCTGGCATACTTACTCAGCGGAAGACTTACTCAAGATAAATACTTTAAGAAGTAAACTAAATAGCTCAATATATATACTAAGAATGTTTCAAAGAGCAACGTTCAACTAGCCAAAATGGCAACTCAAGTCTTAATACATAAGATAATGAAAATGTAAAGACAACTGCATTACTGACTGTCTATCTGTGAAGCCTCTAATAACTGATATGGATGTCGGGACAAGACCCCCGATCATCCTAACAACTGAAATACTAAAATTGAAAGTAAACGAAAAAAAGAGCTCTCCGAAAAGCAAGGAGACTTACCAACTGACTCTGAGTGCTCAACCCGATCAACGATGCACTGGATGCTGATCCTTGTTACCTGCATCTGCATCATAAGACGATGCAGGCTAACTGGCATCAGTACATTGAATGTTCGAGTATGCGAGTTGGAATTCTAAACATAACTTAAGCTTGAAAAAGATCTGAAAGAAATACTTACCTTGGCTTTACTCAACTCCTAAATAACTTAACTCATCTTACTGAACTTATTTCAATATAAAGCAGCTTAAAAACAATTGCAACATAAAGAAAAGTTGTTTAAACATGATGTCAACTCTATGTATTTAGAAATACAATAATAACTTTGTATGTATGCAAAGATACCATATGAACTCTGTTTGTATATGAAAATACAAATATTTCTGATGTATATAAAAATATAAAATAATGTTGTGGGAGTTTTTCTAACCGACAACCATCACTTAAGAGCTATAGTGATGATACAACGTTCCTTAGCCCCACGCTGTCAGGGCCATCCTATACCTTGCCGGGGGTATAGAACCTGAACTACTAAGTGGATCCACTAGTCTATGCTAAACAACACTAAGAGTTCATCTAAAAAGTATGACCCTTTTCTACCCATGATGGCTACATGGTTTATGGGGGCTGCGGGTTCTCTGAACGCTCCCCCACATCGGTGCTCAATACTACTCCCAAAATATGATATAAGCTTTTTATATTTAAAACATACTTCTTCTGTGATTTGAGATTAGTGCTCAAAAACTTAGCTCAAAGGCTATCTTGGAAATAAAAGTTTCCCCTCTTGCTTCATTTAGAAAGTGATTACTCTTTTCTGAAAATTAGCCCAAGGCTCTTTGGAAATTGAGGTTTCCTTTCTTGTTTAAATGTGAAAACATTTTAAACCCTTTGGGAATACATAGTCCCCACATACTTTTGAAGAAATGGACTTCAAACTGTACTCTTTACTCTTTACTCTACTTGAACTTTAAGTCTTAAAACAAAGTTAAAACATTTGAAATTTTTTTTGGAAAACTTTAAGAACTTCTCTTGACTTTGATTTTAACTGCTCTTGACTTGACTCTTAACTGGTCCTTGAATTGAATTATGGATTCAACGATTGTGATTTGTGATTGGAAAGATCTCATGATGTTTATGTATAATTTTAGATAGATAAACATGAGAAAAGATAAAAAAAATCAATATTTGAGGGTGGGTCCGCGATGCGGAGAAACATTTAAATTTTGGTTTCAAAAATAACTTGTGAGGCAGAACGGTCCGTGACCGCTTAGCGATGTGAAACGATTTTTCTCAGTTCTGGGGAGTGGGTCCGCGACGCGCCCCTGGGTACCAGATTTGCCCGACGAAAATTACTTCTTCGTTTTCCAATTCTAAACCCTCTAAACTCCATGGGTTCTTTCCCCAAACACTTAGACTTGATTAAATATTCAAAGTACATCAGGTTCTACTCAAAATCAACCTAAAATGACGGATTCGGATCAAAAAACTCCTCAACGATTTCAACAAATCAATAATTTAATAGAACTTCAACAAACCCATCGAGAACTCAATTTCTAAGCTTTCAAGAACCTAAATTCGCTGAAATAAATCATGATTGGTGCGTGGGTGAACTAACCCAATGCTATGTGATCTCACATACCTTGTAGGGACCACCCCCGACGAAATCCACAAGCTAAACTCGACGAACTTGACGATTTCCTTGCTTCTCCTTCTCTTTTCTCCTCTCCTTTCCTCTTCTCTAAAACCCTAACTCTTTTCCAAAAGCGTAAAACTGACCAAGTTCAGTTTAGACCCTTAATTAATTCACTAAAATGAATTTAATTAATTGGATAAGAAAAAGACTGAAATACCCTTCAAAAATCCGGATTGGACATTTTCTTATTTGAATAGCCCAACTTCCAATGGGCGTATCTCACTCATAGAAACTCGGATTTGCAAAATCTTGGTGGCGTTGGAAAGATTGTTCCAAGAGCTTTCCAACCATACCTAGAAGTACACCTAACTCACCCTGAGCATGGAGTTATGTCCGTTTGAAGTTGACCAAAAGCTCACCTTTTTCCGAACTTAAAGTAAATTTCCAGATTTTCATTCTTTCCAAAAATGACTATTTCAAATTCTTAGCTTCTTCCTAGCTATTTCAAATTGCGAGATGTTACAATATCTCCCCCTTGGGAACATTCGTCCTCGAATGAGATTACTCTTACTAGGATAAGGGTGTAACATGCAACATTCAGTTCAAGCACCCACAAGCAAATGCAAAACAACATGCCAACTTAAAAATAAATACTAAGAATGGATTAGTACCTTAATTCGGAACTTCTCCGGATTCAAAGAGATGTGGGTGTCTCTTCTTCATATCTTCCTCAACTTCCCAAGTAGCTTCCTCAACTAACTGGTTCCTCCACAGAACTTTGACTGATACTACTTCCTTAGTCCTCAATTTGCGAACTTGGAAATCTAGAATCTGAACAAGAATCTCTTCGTAAGATAATATATCTTTGATCCCAATATCTTTGATTGGTATAATCAACAAAGGATCACCTATGCACTTCTTCAACATGGAGATGTGAAACACCGGATGAACCGTGGCTAACTCTTGTGGTAGCTCCAACTCATAAGCTACATTACCTACCCTTTTCGATATTCTGTAAGGGCTAATATACCGGGGACTAAGTTTCCCATTCTTACCAAATCTCATAACACCCTTCATGGGTGAAACTTTTAGATATACCCAATCATTTACTTCGAACTCTAACGCCCTTCTCCTAACATCAATGTAGGATTTATGACGACTCTAAACCATTTTCAACCTCTCTTGGAGTCCATTCACCATTGGTACACACAATCTGCCTTGATACCTTAACACACCATCTCCCCCTTGTTCAAAAGCCATTACTTTTTGCTTATGAACATTTGCCTTCAATTCAGCAAAATGGGGTCTTGGTCTTGCTTGACTTTTACTTCTGACACTAATGATGATTCAGTCCCATTCGTCACCACTACTCCTCCTTCTGTGGAATCCATAAGTCTGACTCCCAAGTGTGCAAGTCTATGCACATCTTTCGCTAACTCTCTATTTTCTTCCTCAACATGGGTGGTACTACCCATGGACAACCTGCTTAAGGCATCAGCAACAACCTTAGCCTTATCGGGGTGATAAATAATACTCATGTCATAATCTTTGAGTAACTCTAACCACGTTCTCTGTCTGAGATGAAGCTCTTTCTGACTAAACACATACTGAAGACTCTTGTAATCGGTGAACACATCCACATGCACACCATAAAGATAATGGCGCCATATTTTCAAAGCAAATACTACGGCACCCAACTCTCAGTCATGGGTTAAGTACTTCTTCTCACGAACTTTCAAGTTTCTGGAGGCATAAGTTATAACTTTACCATTCTGCATTAACACACAACCCAAACCAATACACCACAAAACCTTGAGTACCTTCTGGTAAGGTCAACACTAGGGCAGTAGTCAACCTCTTTTTCAATTCATGAAAGCTTTTCTCACAAGCTTCAGACCATTGGAACATCTATTTTGAGAATTCCCGAAAAAAGGTAGCAATCCTGGGTAGAGAAAAGCGATAGGAAGGAACCTATTCCTGCCTGGACCGCTAACCACTTCTTGCTAACAAAGGGGGGGGGGGTGCACCCTCACTTACATTACACTCCCTTTTGAATGTGTGTCAAAGGAGATGAAATAGATAAAAATCCCTCAACAAACCCTCTATAATATTTGGCCAAACCCATGAAACTCATAATATCAATTGGAGATGTGGGTCTAGGCCAATTTTGCACTGCCTCTATTTTCTGAGTATCAACTTTAATTCCGTTTCCAGACACAATAAGCGTAAGAATGCCACAGGCTTAAGCCAAAACTCACACTTAGAGAACTTGGCGTACAACTCTCTATCTTTTAAAGTCTGAAGGACTATTCTGAGATGGCTAGCATGATATTTTTCATTCCTTGAATAGATTAGTATGTCATCAATGAAGATGATAACAAACATATCTAAATAAGGTTTTTGAAAACTCTATTTATAAGGTCCATGAACGCTACAGATGCATTAGTTAAACCGAACGACATGACCAAGAACTCATAATGACCATAACAGGTCCTGAAAGCTATCTTTGGAATATCACATTCCCTTACTCTTAACTGATGGTAACCTGATCTGAGGTCAATTTTTGAAAAACAAGAAGCACCCTGAAGCTGATCGAAAAGATCATCAATCCTTGGAAGAGGATACTTGTTCTTGATGGTAACCTTGTTCAACTGATGGTAATCTATACACATCCTAAGGGAACCATCTTTCTGTCTCACAAACAAGACTGGAGCACCCCAAGGTGAGACACTTGGTCGAATGAAGCCCTTATCTAAAGTATCTTTCAACTTCTCTTTAAGCTTATTTCAACTTTACTGGTGCCATCCTATTTGGCGGAATAGAGGTAGGACAAGTATCTAGAAGAATGTCTATATCGAAGTCTATTTCTCTCTCAGGAGGGACTCCGGGAAGATCATTAGGAAAGACTTATGGAAACTCTTCTACTACTGGAATTGACTGAATATGAGGCATCTCAACACTAGAGTCATTAACTCGGACTAAATGGTATACACACCTCTTAGAAACTAACTTCCTCGCCTTAAGGTACGAACTAAAATGACCCTTAGGCACTATTGAACTGCTTTTCAACTCTATAATTGGTTCACTGGAAACGGAAACTTGACTACTCGAGTTCTACAATCTATTGATGCATAACAGGCATGAAGACAGTCCATACCTAGAATGACATCAAAATCTACCATGTCTAACTCAACAAAATCAGCCATGGTGTTCTTGTGATTGATGGAAACGGAACAATCACGATAGACTTTTTCTGCTAGAAAAAATTCACCATCAGGTGTAGAAACATTGAAGGGCTCAAGAAGTTGCTCAGGAAGAACATCAAAATGAAGACTTGGATCATACCAATGACAACATCTGGCGAATCCTCTTGCTCTCGGTAGCTAGCGATAGCATAAAGACGGTTTCATTCTCCGTCTGCCCTTGAAGTAGCTCATATAGATACAACTCTATCTAGTGGAGCAACTAAAGAAAACTAGGCTCTATTGCCCCCATTACCATTACTATGTCTGCTCTTAGGACACTCTCTCATAAAATGACCATTCTGGCCACACTTGAAAGCAACTAGTGGAGTCATCACGACATATCCCTGAGTGGATCCTACCACACTTAGCACATGCATGAGTCTTAGTACCCCCTTGTGCCTTACTACCTTGCGAATGCGTAGGTCTATCTCTGAAGTTCTTAGAATTCTGACTATTATACTCGCCTTTGTTTCTGGGTATAGGTGCACTAGCAGATGATGGGGCAGGTCCCTTATGTTTCTGTTGGAAGAAAGACCGGTTTGTACTACTATTTTGCTGCATGAACTTGTTCCCTGATGTCTTAGCCCTCTTATTCTTAAACTCTTCTCTATCTCTTAACTTGTCCTCCTCAACTTTTTCCACATGGATCATCAACCTTGTTATGGCTATGTCACCTATTAGCATGGTTGCCTTACTTCCCTTACTTTACAGACGAAACAACCCAACAATGAATAAACTCATCCTGCTCCTCATGTTGGCAACCATCTCTTCGCTTCTCTTAGCTCACGAGGAAAGAAATGCCTCATGAAGGCACTCTTAACCAAAGGCCAACTCAAAATCAATTACGCGTAAGCACGAGTTAGAAAGAAACTTTTTAGAGATATAACTCTAACGCACGAAATGAGTATGAAAGAAATGAGATAACTTCCTAAATGTTGCAACCTCCTAATTATAGATGTGGCGCGATTCACACCGATAACTAGGACTCTATAGACATGGCTTCATAGACTCCATAAGACTCTTGAACTCTGTGCTCTAATACCAAGTTTGTCATGCCCCGAGCCTACACCCTGGGCGGGACTGGTAATCGAAGACCATTGTTGGTCCCAAGCGAACCCTTGGCCTGACTTACTTACTCAGCGGAAGACTTACTCAAGATAAATACTTTAAAAAGTAAACTAAACTTCTCAATATATATACTAAGAATGTTTCAAAGATCAACATTCAACTAGCCAAAATGGCAACTCAAGTCTTAATACATAAGATAATGAAAATGTAAAGACAACTGCACTACTGATTGTCTATGTATGAAGCCTCTAATAACTGAGATGGATGTCGGGACAAGACCCCCGATCATACTAACAACTGAAATACTAAAATTGAAAGCAAATGAAGAATGAGCTCTCTGGAAAGCAATGAGGCTCACCAACTGATTCTGAATGCTCAACCCCATCAACGATGTTCTGGATATTGATCCTGGTTACCTATGTCTGCATAATAAGACGATGCAGGCCAATTTGACATCAGTACATTGAATGTTCGAGTATGTGAGTTGGAATGCTAAACATAACTTAAGCTTGAAAAGGATCTGAAAGAAATACTTACCTTGGCTTTACTCAACAACTTACTGAACTCATTTCAATATAAATCAGTTTAAAAACAAGTGCAATATAAAGAAAAGTTGTTTAAACATGATGTCAACTCTGTGTATTTAGAAATACAATAATAACTCTGTATGTATGCAAAGATACAATATGAACTCTATTTGTATATGAAAATACAAATATTCCTGATGTATATTAAAATATAAAATAATGTTGTGGGAGTTTCTCTAACCGACAACCATCACTTAAGAGCTATAGTGATGATACATCGTTTCTTAGCCCCACACTGCCAGGGCCATCCTATACCTTGCCGGGGGTATAGAACCTGAACTACTAAGTGGATCCACTAGTCTATGCTAAAAGGCACTAAGGGTTCATCTAAAAAGTATGACCCTTTTCTACCCATGATTGCTACATGGTTTATAGGGGTTGGGGGTTCTCTGAACGCTCCCCCATATCGGTGTTTGATCAATACTACTCCCAAAATATGATACCAACTCTTTATGTTTAAAACATACTTCTTCTGTCATTTGAGATTAGTGCTCAAAAACTTAGCTCAAAGGCTATCTTGGAAACCAAAGTTTCCCCTCTTGCTTCATTTAGAAAGCGACTACTCTTTTATGAAAACTAGCCCAAGGCTCTTTGGAAATCGAGGTTTCCTTTCTTGTTTAAATGTGAAAACATTTTAAACTCTTTGGGAATACATAGTCCCCATGTACTTTTGAAGAAATCGAAAACACTTTTGGAAAACTCTAATTAAGAACTTCTCTTGACTTTGATCTTAACTGCTCTTGACTTGACTCTTAACTGGTCCTTGAATTTAATTATGGATTCAAGGATTGTGATTTGTGATTGGAAAGAACTCATGATGTTTAGGAATGATTTTAGTTAGCTAAACAAGAGAAAAGACCGAAAAATCAATATTTGAGGGTGGGTCCGCGACGCGGAGAAACATTTAAATTTTAATTTTGAAATTAACTTTTGAGGTAGAACGGTCCGTGACCGCTCCGCTCCGCGAAATGATTTTCTCAGTTCTAGGGAATGGGTCCGCGACGCGCCCCTGGTACCAGATTTGCCCGACGTAAATTACTTCTTCGTTTTCCAGTTCTAAGCCCTCTAAACTCAATGAGTTCTTTTCCCAAACGGTTAGACTCGATTAAATGTTCAAAGTACATCAGATTCTACTCAAAATCAACCTAAAATAATGGATTCGGATAAAACAACTCCTCAACGATTTCAACAAATCAATAATTTAATAGAACTTCAACAAACGTATCAAGAACTCAATTTCTAAGCTTTCAAAAACTTAAATTCGCTGAAATAAATCATGATTGGCGCGTGGGTGAACTAACCCAACACTATGTGATCTCACATACCTTGTAGGGATCACCCCGACGAAATCCACAAGCTAAACTCAACGTTGACGATTTCCTTGCTTCTCCTTATCTTTTCTCCTCTTCTTTCCTCTTCTCTAAAACCTTAATTATTTTCCAAAAGCGTAAAACTAACCAAGTTCAGTTTAGACCCTTAATTAATTCACTAAAACGAATCTAATTAATCGGATAAGGAAAAGACTGAAATACCCTTCAAAAATCCGGATTGGACATTTCCTTATTTGAACAACCCAACTTCCAATGGGCGTATCTAACTCATATAAACTCGTATTTGCGCAATCTTGGCGGCGTTGGAAAGATCGTTCCAAGAGCTTTCCAACCATACCTAGAAGTACACCTAACTCATCCTGAGCTAGGAGTTATATCCGTTTGAAGTTGACCAAAAACTCACCTTTTTCCTAAATTGAGTAAATTTTCAAATTTTCATTCTTTTCAAAAATGACTATTTCAAATTCTTAGCTTCTTCCTAGCTATTTCAAATTGCGAGATGTTACACCTTATCATGAACTTGTTGATTTTGTGCTTGGTTATTTTCACCATTATTTTTCTTGGGAGGTCTACTATTATTTTTCTTAAATTTTTCTTCCTAGGCTTCAAAGAAGTATTTTTGTGAGATTCAGGAGTAGCATTATTTGAAGTAATTAAATTTACCTCCGTTGTGATGTTGCTCTCTTCTGTTTGTAAAAGTGCATCTTGGCCCCTTGCCTCTTCTTCCATGTTGATTTTCATTATCAAGGTTTCAGAGAGGTTTCCTTTTATTTGTGGCGCATAATTTTTTGAAATTCCTTCCAAGAAGGTGGAAGTTTATCTACTATGCCACAAACAATAAGGTTGTCTCCAATTTTGACCTCCTCGGACCTTAGCTCTCCAACAATCATTATAAAGTCTTGAACTTGGTCTACCACTGATTTGTTGTCCACCATTTGGAAACGAAAAAATCTACTAGCCGCATATTTTTTCGTTCTAGCTTCTTCGGTATCATACTTACTCTGCAATGCTTTCCAAATTTTCTTTGCACTAGAGTAAGTTCTATCATAATAATCATAAAAGTTATCAAATAGACAATTAAGAAGATAATACCGACACTTATAGAAATCACCATCATACTTTTTCATTTTCTCATGATGAGAAATAAGTTCATCATCATCCATGGAGGTGTCATCAACTTTATTAGGATTCTTCTCAGTTAACACATAAGAAACATTGAGAAAACTTAAGTAGAAAAGTACTTTACCCTTCCATCTCTTGAAATGGTTACCATTAAACCGAAATGGCTTGTTAAGGTTTCCAATCTTGACATATGCGGTTTTTTCAAGTGTAGCCATGTTGAATCTCCTTAAAATTGTTAGTGAAAAATTACAATATAACAAAATTACAAGATTACAATTAAAAATAAAAATGAAGAAATAAATCTCTTCAGGCTGAGGCGCGGATATCTCGCTCTCTTTAAGGAGATTCAAGTCCACTGCAGCAAATGTTTTCACCGGTCCAACAGTAGTCCTTCTTGACTTGTCCCCTCTAGGATACAACAACCTAATCACAAAAGTGTAACTCAACAAACTCTGGACAAGAGTTGAGTCCACAACTCCACAAAAAGAACACCTCCCTTCAACTAATAAGAACTTTCTTTTTGACAAACTTTATGCACTCTATATTTTTCTTGTGTGTTGTGTGTTCCAAACCAAATGAAGATCACCACTATTTATACTAGAAGAAGTCTTCCTAGCAATGAATATGAAGATAATAGTGTAGTAAATAGTGAAGGTAAATGTCCTAGAAGTTACATATGTTACATAGGTTACAAAAAATAATAGAAGAATAAAGAGTGAGATAATGGAGATTGAATGGGGGAGAAGTGATGGCCACTAACGGCTAAAACATGTTGCCAATGCTGCCAGAAAAAGAGTAGTAACATATATGCACTAACTCTAGGAGTAATATGCAGCAATCAATATTCTCATTAACATTAGCACATGAGAAGTCAACTAACGGCAACATTTTAGAATATTAAAATGTCACTCACACTAACAGCAAATCTTCATAATCAATCTCCCCATTAACTAAAGAGTTAATAGTTTCTAGCTCCATTCGATACAATCTTGTTGCTTTGAAGATCAAGTAATGTGAATCTTTTGATGCATATAATATTCCACTAGGATGTAGCTCTCTTCTACACAAATTGTGAAAGTGAAGATAGGTATGTTAGACTCATGTTGTTATGCCTAAATATTATGTTTTGCGATGGAGACTTAGCAGCAGCCATGTCTGCGCACATCTCTCCCCTGCCTTTGGTTGTGTTGCTAATCGATTAAGCACAAATCAAGATGTCAAAAATTTGACAAAAAATTAGTTGAAACAGATTAAATATGTACATGGAGAGCCTATGATTCAATTCACAAAGGGAGAACGACAAGTTTTTGCACAGGAAGAAGGATTACATCATGCTGTAATTATTAAGTTCTCATCCGATACACTAGAAGTGAAGGATTTGTGAACAGTTTTACATTAACACTTGGGCATCAAAGGAAACTGTTTAGTTGGTTTACTTGCTCATAGACATATTCTTCTAAGGATAGACCAATATGAAGATTATGTGGTTGCTCTATCAAAATCGGTATGCTTTTTACCTTTTCGTGGAGAGCAATGTCTTTATAGGGTATTTCCTTGGACAATATATTTCAATTCTAGAGAAGAAATTTCAATGGCCGCGGTGTGGATTTCTTTGCCTCGATTATCACCAGATTTATTTTCCAAGAGATCCTTGTTGTCGATGGCATCAGCGGTTGGAAGGCCAATAGCTATTGACAAGGCAACACAAGATAAGACAAGGCCTAGCACTGCTAGGGTGAAGGTGATACTCGATCTTATGGATAAGCTGCCTAAGAGGATGTGTCTCCAGTAAGGTTTTTCAGGAATTTGTTTATGATAATTTACCTTTATATTGTAACCATTGTAAGCATCAAGGTCATGATGAAAACAGTTGCCGATTAATTTTGAAAAAATAATCAAGATAAAAATCACAAAGATAATGGAATGGTTGGAGATGAACCATTCATTGGTGAGAAATTTCAAGGTGATTTGAGACAAATTTTAAATGAGAAGAGGGGACTAGCAAACATAGATCAAAGTATCGATGATAATACTCAAGTTGCAGATGCAAATAATAATGAAATAGCAATTGTGGAAGCCATTAAAAATAATGGAGATCGAGTAGTTGATACTTGTGTTCAAGATGATACTTTGGTTTTGAGTGCAAAGGATGACGTTACTAGTGATTCGATGGTTCCCGTGATTAATTTGGAGTCTAATCTAGCTTCGAATCCTAAACTGCCTACTGCTGGTGTTTTATCTGGGAAAGATCCTAGTTTGGCTACGATTCAAGATTCTGGCCAGGCTAATAAGGTGCAGCAATGTAAAGAGAATTTGGATCAAATTTTTGAATCTGGTGGTATATGCGATCATGACTTCGCTTTGAAGGACAATGATAAGGGAGGCTGGACTGAAGTACAAAGCAAAACATTTTCTCCAGCCAAACTACAACAACTAGATTGCACTAATCCACTACGCAAGGAGCAAATGATAAATTGTGAAGATAAAGTATCAAGGAAGATTGTGTTCTCTAACATCTTTGATGACCTAATGATCAATTCTAATCAAGAGGTCCATGCTTTGTCCACCCCAATTCTTCAAGTTTCTAATCCAGAAACTACTCGAATAATCAAAGAGTCACATGCCACAATGTTGAATAAAGAAAACCCAATGATCAAATCACATTTCAAAAGGAATGACAAGAGTTTGGTGAAGGAAACGAGTGATTCTAGATGGGCAGATTTAGTTGAGGAAGAGGAGCATGCACCTACAAGGAGTAAGTTAAGTCCTCAAGCACCCATATTTGTGCCTTCACGTAAGGTAAATCCATCTATGGTAGTGACAATTGATAACTCCAAAAAGATCTTGACCATTAATACCAAGGTGTTGGAAATAAGTCATGAGCCAGAAGCTGAAGTTTGAAGACGTAGTCCAACTACAACTTATGATAGTGACTTGGGCAGTGAACTGTTTGACGAAGATGATGAGGATGATATGTTAGACATATTATTTGATAAGGTAGCCAAGGATGGAGATCTCTCGCATAGGCAACAAAGAAGTGGAAACAACAAAAACAAAAAGAAGACACATGAAAGGCAACATAATTGGGATGGTAAGGTGATTGAGGAATTTATTCCAAGGCCCCTACCAATGCGACTAGCAAAGCAAAATCATATGACAGTTTCAACAACAACACGATCCAAAAAGAAGTGATGAACTATCAAGTTTTGTTGGACATATTTGATGAAGAAGACAAGAGGGAAATACTTCAAGTTACTTTACACGGGCAATCCATCTCTTTTAATTCTTACATATATAAAATGAAGTTTGAGGTTGATAACCTAGCTTTATTCTTAGATTTTAGATTTTTACATTACTTAAGCATCCTCATTTGTAGTATCATCACAGAGTGTATTATAAACTCTATGATGATCATAAAATATCTAGTTTTCTCTAGCTCTTATTTTATTCATGCTTGTTAATTAGTAGAGGTTTGTTACCTCATTAAGATTAGTAAGCTAAGGCCTAGCCCCCCTTGCTTGTACTCTTATCTTTGAGATCCTTTTCACTTTATTAATGAAACTAGCCCTATGCACACCTTGCCTAGCGGAATTGCTTAAAAAAACAACTTAATTTTATGTATTTCCCATACTTTTCATATTAGACGTATAAGTTTTATACGTGACTTGAAAACATTGAATTCAGATGATCAACTTGTAACTAGATTCGCCTCTGAAAGTGAAACTTACCCAACAAAAAGGCCATGAAGATTGCCCTCAGTTCCACCACTAGTAATGTATCCCCAATATTCATCTTTCTCAATTCCCCAGAGTTGTGCAAACCAATCTAAAACAGCCACTTCAAAATCTTTTGAATGAAAATCTGTAGGGTGTTGAGTAAAGGGGTCTCCAAAATTGTTCAAATGAAATTGAAACGTGGGGCTAAAGCAGCATGATGCTCATAATAAAGGTTAATTGGATAACCTGTAAAATAAGCACACTACTTTTAGCATCTTCATTTTTTAATATCATCACAGAGTATAATACAAACTGCTAATGATCTTAAAATATTTAATTCTCTCTAGTTTTTATTTTCTTCATGCAAGTCAATTAGTGGAGGTTTCTTATTTCTTTAGAATTGGTGAGATAAGGTCTAGCCCTTCTTGTTGTACTTACATCTGTTGAGTTTTTTTTTTTTAATATAGTATTAATAAAAGACCACTAGACACACTCTCTAGTGGTATAAATTCACTAGACAGTTTCTATGAAATAATTAATATTTTAATTTCTTTGTTAGGAGTATATATATATATATATATATATATATATATATATACCTCTTGCACATTACGTTTGTACTCAGGAAATTTATGAACTCCCTAATCTTTCCTTAAAAAAATTGACAACAACTCCCTAACTCATTTATTAAATAAATAATTCCTACATATTTAATTGATGCATTATTTTTATAAAAGTACAACAACAATATACTCAATGAAATTTTACTAAGTGGAATTTCGCAGAGGGTAGAGTGTACGCAGACCTTACATCTACCTCGTGAAGGTAGAGAGGTTGTTACTGAAAGATCACCTTGCATCAAACCCAAGTAAAGGAGAGAAAAACAATGGAGAAAGTATAATTGTTAAAAAGAAACAGTGTAGCGCCTACAAGCTAAGCAAGAAACATTATGAGAATCTAGACACAATTCACAACATATGATAATAGATTATTTTAAAAAAAGAAAAGAAAAAAAAGCAAGGCAAGATAACGCTCTATCCCTACTAACTTTCTATCCTAATATAGACCTCCACCCCACCCCCCGTATCTATAGTCATATTCTAGATAATATGAAGTTGCAGTAAGAAGTACAAAGATTTTAAATTTTTATGTTGAGTGAAGTGTCAAAAACATACCTAAATTATCTCTTTTTTTTAATTTGATTCCTAAACTATTGGGAGTGTGAGTTTCATAACTAAATTATCACGTATTAATTTGAGAAACACACCTGTTGGGATATTATCTCCCACATCTATACAAAAAGAATGTATATCTACTAATTACCTATATGATATTTCATCCTCTGGGATAATGTGTCTACATATTGAGTCAAAATCATGTTAAATTCTTCAGAAGATGTTTTTATCTTTTAACATGAGGTTCAATCAAACTAAGACACATATTTTCCCTCGGAGATGATGGTGCGTTGATTCCATTTTTTGTTGCGACTACCATTGAGTCAAACTCCTATTTCATAATCACACAAAAAAAATTAAAAATTTAATATATATGTATTAATATGATTTAAAATGAATGAATGAATGAGTATATAAATGAAAAAGACTAGAAAATTGAGCATAAATATTACGTACATTTTCAGTTCCCATTCTAATAGAAGCTAAAAATTAAAATAATTGGAGATGAGAATAATTGTCTCAAAGAGATGAAAGTTTTGTAACAACAAAACTTGCTTCAATTTGTAACAACAAAAATTGCTCTGCCTTCTTAACTTTTGTTTGGAGAATCTTAAATTTCATCACTGTCATGTTGAACAAGTTAAAGGACAATATCTTAAACTTTGAAAATATCATAAACTTGTAAAAGTATTCATTTTTTCTCCCTTAATAATTATGAGATAGGAGTCTCATGTTCAGGTTCGGTTGGTCAAAAAAATTTAAAAACATTTTCTCTATGAAAATAAATTCTTTAAAATTGAGAAAAATGACTTCCTTAATTAATAAAAGTTTGGAAAACAAGTTACTAACATTCCACATTGGTAGTAATCCCCACCTTCCAACACACTTTATCTTCATCCTCATCCCTGTATCGTCACCTCTCATAGTATTTATCTAAATTATATAAAAATACGTTTAAGATGCAGAAAAAAAATAAGAAAGAAACTCACTTATTTTCCTAAAAAACATTTCTTATATGAAAAACATTTCCGTCATACCAAACACTCCCTTCATGTCTCATTCTTTTGTCAATTGCACACTTAAATTTTGTCGGAATTCTATTATTCCATTAAATTTTGTGGGGGATTCTATGATCCCATTAAATATTGTGCGGATTAGATTATCCCATGTTCTTGTCTACAATATTAAATCATTAATTTAAAATATCAAGAGATAATTTGATGAATATATGTTTCAACAGGAATCACACACGAATATATATAGACCTTACTGACTATTTTTTATTCTTGATAGCGTAGAAAAGAGTAGGGGTGTACATGACCGGGTTGGTTCGGTTTTTTCAAATATCTAACCAAACCATTAGTGTAATTTTTTTAAATTTATAAACCAAACCAAACTAATAAAATTCAGATATTTTTGGGTTTTTCAACCTCGGGTAGGTTCGGGTTTTGAAATACCAAACCAAACCACTGTTTCGAATTTATAAATTTATAAATCAAACCAAACTAATAAACCTCGTATTTTTTCGGTAAAGTTTGCATACAAACATATAATTAACTTGTGCTCCAAATATTTCTTTAGTCCAACCAAAATACAATTATCTAAGGTGTTTCTTAAGAAAATAACACAAAATATGAGATGAGTGATGACACTAAAATATTCAATAAAAAATAATAATGAAATCATCATATAAATAAATATTGCAAAGTCATAATGAAAATGATCATAATTTAAAAGTACTAAATCATGCTAAAATAAGTTTAATAAGTATTAGTTACATTACTAAAT
>JAJOOO010009728.1:0-21008 GCA_029582685.1 Solanum piurae | reverse complement strand
AAAACAATTTGTAAAGGCATTATTGCATTGAATCATGAATGAATTGTGGATTTAAAGCTGAATTGAGATGATTTCTTCCCAGAACCCATGTTTTTCCCCAAATTCCTAAGTTGTGATTTATGATTGGGATTTTGATTGATTATGAAGTATGTGGGTTGTTTATGTGTATGGATATAGAATGTTGAAATTATGTGATTTTTATTTCCAAATTGTGTTGATCTAAGGTGTGTGGGTGAATGTGAACCATGACCCTTGAAGGGCAAGTTATGATCAAATTACATATTGAAGTAGAATTGTGGTTGATCTATTAATCCACTTGAAAGGTGGAGGTGTTTACTTACTATGTATATTGTAGTATTATGATGGATATCTTCATTATACCTCTATATATGAAGGATCTATGTATAATTATGATGTGAAGTATGTGTGTGATCTAAATGAATGAATTATGATTATGTTTAGGAGGTAATTGTGTTATAATTGAATATTATCTCTCTATTAACACCTATGAATGATGAGGATCTATGTGAAAGGTTATTATTACATACACGCACTCATGAATGAATAATGAATGAAGTTCTATGATTATTTTAATGATGTAGTACTTATTGAAAGGCTATTATCAATTGTACTCTAATGAATGATAATGACTTGTTGTGAAAGGACTTTCTCACAATAAGGGGATTCTTAGGTGAATGGCTATTCTCATGTTTGAATCTATGAGCTTTCCAATGAATGAATGTTGGGTTTGAGATGGATGCCCATACGTTAGTTGAGGCTGGGTATCTAGAGGCAATCTCTTATCCCATAATAATGAATGAATGTAATGAATGTCAAATACTCCGTGGGGAATAATGCTAAGCACCGAGTGGCTATGGATTGAGATGGATACTCATACATGAGTTGAGGCGGGGTATCTAGTAACAATCTCTTGAGATGGATGCCTATACATTAGTTTAGACGGGGTATCTAGTAGCAATCTCCATGCCCCTTAAACTATGTGCCCACATAGGTCTAGCTAGTGGATCCACTTAAGCTAAAAATAATGGTCCTACCTAAGGCAAGTATGAATCCCTTTATCAGGTGAGGGTGACACTGCGATTCCATGAATTCCTCACATGGTCTATGTCGTTTAAGGCTTACCCCCCCACAAAGAATGTTAATGAACTATCGCTTCTTAAGAATGCACTACTTAGTGTGGGTGGTGGTATGGGACGCCATCTATGCATTGCACAAGTAGGCTTTGAGAGAGATTGTGGTGTGTTCTTTTATAATGTTAAGTGTAATGAATGTGCTCTTATGATGATGATAATGGAATGATAGCTTAATGTCTAGTGAATTAAGGTGCTCTTAATGTAATGAAGCTAATGGAGAATGTTGACTTATATGGTTAAATGAGATTATGTGTGCTATACTTCGATTGTATTATGAGTTGCTTCCTTGTTATGACTTGTTGAGTATGAATGTGCCTCATTTATGGTGACTTCAAATGAGTACTTAGGGTGAGTAGTAGTATGGGATGCTACTCAAACATTGCACAAGTATGACTTAGGGTTGTCTTAGATGTTGGTCCGTATGTGTGGATATGACTTATGTAATGTTTATGTCTCTTATGTATGAGTATTGTATGAACATGGAAATGTTGAATGGTAAGTTCACTTTTTGTGACTTTAATGTGATACTTTGGTGTGGATGGTGGTATGGGACGCTATCCATACATTTCACAAGGTATAGAATGAGGGTTACTTGAGGTGAAGGCTTAATGTGAAGGTAATGGGTTATATGTTGATTATGTTTCTAATGTGGTTAAATGACTTGTATATTGATTATGTCTTGTATTATGCCTCTTATGCTTTTGTTCATGAAGGTTTTATCAAAATGACATATATCATGACTTTCAAAATAAAATGTCCTTTTTAAGCATGTTTTTGCATGACTATCATACTTAGTACTTAATTGTGCTAACCCATATTTTCTTTACCTTTATGAAGTGTAGGGATTGGTACTCAATTTGCTTATCTCTAGTTGAAGCTTGGATTGAGATTCTTCCAAGACTTGGTATGTCCTCAAGGATTCGAGGACAAGAACTCTTAAGTTTCATTTCTTTTCATGTAATAGACAATGTTAGTCTTTTTGATTGTAAAGGGCCGTGACCCTATTTTGTTTCAAGTATTGTTTAGATGGCCATGTGAGACGATAAACTTCCACTTTATTTTAATGATTTTGAGTTGGATTTATAAAAGAAAAGTTTAAAATTCCACACTATTTCTAAGTGTCTTACGTTATGAATGTTATGAGACTTATATAAGACCCATTTGGGGTTGAGTACGCCATGTCGCTTCCAGGGTGTAGACTCGGGTCGTGACAAACATGGTATTAGATCCAGGGTTTGGGAATGGTTTTAGAGTTGATGTCTCACAAGCCACGTCGAGTAGAGTCTTCTTCGTTGGTGTGAGTCGCGACACATCTATGAGCGAGAGGCTATAGGACGTTAGGAAGTTACACTTCTTTCATATTCTTGATGTCATGCCTTAGAGTTTAGCTCTATAAGTATCCTTTTTGTCATGACCCGAGAGCACCCCCTAGTTGTAACACGACGTAATTCACCCCAAAGGGGGTCGCATACAAGCCCTTAGCTTTCATCATCGCATAAAGACATAGAAAAATGAGGAAAATTGAAAACTTTTACAATAGAAGTCACTTCTTCATATAAGGAAAATAGGAACTAGATATTATCTCAATCACCATCTAAACATAAGAGTACACATAGGGACAATGCCCTTTACATCAATAAAGTTCCCAACAATGGGAAACACAATATAGTCTAGAACATAGGAAGTAAACTAGAAACTAGAATCAATAGCAACTCGTCCTCGAACTTAAGGATTCACCAAGCCTAGAGAATAGTCAACCCAATCTTCACCTTCAAGGAAGTAGTAAGTATCAACGACCGGAACCTACACTCATAGTAAAGTAGAAAATAGGGGTTAGCACAATGAATTGTACAAAGTATGGATACAATGCACAAAATCCTTAAAACATGCATAAAAGGGACATTTGATTTAAATCATGCATTTACTTAAGTTTGGAAACCATTATGCAAATCCACAAAGAAACATAAGCAAATTCAACATATGAGCAACCCAAAGCCACACAAGTGCAATGCAAAGGCAAGATCTCATAATCCTACAGAATGCTAAGTATCACTTTTAGGTTACCAACAATATACATAAAAGTGATGACATTCACGTTCATAGCATTCATCCATACTTTCCATGCATTATTCATAAGCCACCATAATATAAGAGAACCTTATCAAAACCCCTCTTAGAGTATACTTGTGCAATGGACAAGTGAAGTCCCATACCCCCACTCACACTAAGTAGTACCCCTTAAGAAGTCTTAGTTAAAGTCCATGTCCTTACCATAGTTCATTCATTATCATTTAGGGAAAGATTGCATTAACCGACATAGACCATGTGAGATACATGGAATCCGGTGTTCTACCCCCACACAGGTAGAACGTACATTCTAGCTATTTAGGTGGATCCACTAGCTAACTCCTATGTAGGCACATAGTTATGGGACAAGGAAAGTGCTACTAGAAATCCGGACTTGCTAAACGTAGAAGGTTTCTATCACATGAGATATCCTACATTGGGAGGCCGAACTTGCTAAACGTAAAAGCCCCCATCTCACTTGTAACACTCCGTATCCGGAACAGATCAAAAATGCAGATTTTGAGAAGTTGCAGGTGCAACCCATGGTTGCCATCCACGGACCGTAGGTCAGACCACGGCCCGTGCTGGTGGTCCATGGTTCACCAATAATGCCCCTTCCAAAAGCTAGCTCAGAAAATTGGCTAAGTCTCGACCCACGGTCTGTAGGTCAGACTACGGTACATAGTCTGTGTCCATAGATCAAGACTCCTTTATCCAGCCTCTGACATGAACTATGTTCGACCAGCACAGACCGTCGTTCGATCCATGATCCGTAGGTCTGACCGTAGATGAGGGTCAACAGCTAGTTAGATGAACATTGTTGATTAGGTCAACTTCAAATGGTCATAAATCTTAGTACAAAAGGAATTATATGTCCCATTACCTATGATATGATAGATAATTGAATCCTCTTTCCAACGTCACTGAGGTTGCTAAAATCCCATCTCCGAGTAAAAAGTTATGCTCATTTAAGTGAAGCCCTGTCGGGCAGACTTGACCTACGACCTCAATCTACGGACCGTAGATTGACCTACGGCCCGTAGGTCCTGTCCGTCGGCTACTCCGACAACAGTTAAGTCAGGGGTCTTTTGGTCTTTTCCTATTTTGTTGGACCCCTAAGCTTCGTCGTTTAGACCCTAAATTATGAGGTTTTAGTCAGTTTAAGCCTAGAAACATAACTAGAACTTACCTAAGTCAAATCATTAATCAAACTTACAAAAAAATTAGAATGCTAAGAAGAGAAAGAAGTCAAGAACCCTAGTTCAAGAATGCATCAAGTTTTCTTCAGTTCCAGCCCAGAAATCAAAGTATTTCTCAGTGGGATTCATCACCAGGTATGTGGGATTTCACTAGTGGGTTCCTTTCACCTATTAGGTCCCTAGTTTTCAGTTAGTTTCTTGATTCCCTTATTATGACTAGACCTAGGGTTTCTTGAATGTTAGAATTATTGGGTTCTTAGCTGTTAGAATGATCCAAATCACATTAGTATGTTAATATTCAGTTTATTTCATGAACTGCAGAACCCTAGCTATGTATTTCTATAGTTCTTGAATTACACATGCTAGGTCAAATATTTCAGTTATTCAGTTATACATGCCTCAGTTATTAATGCATCAATATTAGTTTAATTGTGTCATACTCAGTTTGCATGTTCAGTTTGAGCTATCCAGTAACTTACAAAAATTCAGTCATAATGTGTTCATTACTTAATCCATTGGGAGTAGCATAATACCGAGTTGGACTAGGGTTCAACTTACCCAAATAGTCCCAGAACTACTAGCCACGTAGTTTGAAGTCCCCTCTGTGGGCCTCATTTCAGTGATCACGCCAGCATGCCTCTATACCTCTGGCAGGGTATATTGGGTCCTCTCGATGGGGCGTATACATCAGACTCCACATTTAGCTCATGTGGTTCTATTATCGGTTATTAGTAGCTTCCACAGTTCAAATAGATTCTATTGCATTGACCATTTATCAGTATATCCAGTATTCAGCTTTAACATGTTATAAATTGGTCACTACACTCAGTTATCTCAGCATTCAGTATCTATAACATGTTCAGAATATGTCATTGCTTATTTTCTTTGTTCAGTTATATGTTAATTCAGTTGTATTCTATCTTGCATGCTTAGTACCTTTCAAGTACTGACGCATACTCTGCGCTACATGTTTTCGTGATGTAGGTTCAGGTTCTCAGCATCCAGATCACGCTTAGATCTGTTCCCGATCTCCAGTTCAGCAGAATCAGTGGTGAGTCCTCATTCTTCGAGGACAATAGTCATGAGTCTCCTTTCAGTATTTTTAGTCCTTTAGTTTCAGTTTTGCTAGACTTAGCGGGGTCCTGTCGCATCATTTCTAGTCAGTTAGAGGCTATTTTCAGACATAGATAGATTCAACTTAGTATTGAGTTAATATCTTCCTTGTATTAAACTAATTAGTTTTCATATATCTCAGTTATAGTATATGGGTATTTTTCCCCATCTTTTCATTTTATTTATGACTATAGCTTCCACACAGTTTTTATTAGTCAGTTATCTTTAGTCTGCTCATGATTATGCCAGCAGCATTAGGGTGGAGTCACTTGTGATCCTAGGTCCCGCGTCCGCGTCCAAGGGGTAGTCTCGGGGTGTGACATCACTTTCATGTCCTCTCGGTGCTAAACATTATTCCCTTAAAAAGTCATTAGCCTTTACTTAGGTTCATTAGTCACAATAGAGTGCATTTAGACACTTATGTCAATATATCATCATAATAGCTCATAGGTTTCTTTAAGTGAGAGTGCTCATTTCACATTTAGAAACGTTAGCATGTGAGTAAAACCTTTCACATTGCAATAGTAGTGTGATCATGAGAAGGTCCTTTCAAGATACACCATAAGTTTACCATAAACATACATCCATATATGCTTTATACATAATCAAGTGTATAGGGTACAAGGGAAATGGATCTTACATCAATACCACCACACTAGATACGGGATCATTATTATCCAAGTAATTCACATAGTCATGTAGAAGCAACATCAACATACACCAACCCTAGCTAATTGCCCTTTAAGGCCATGAACCACCATCAACCCTAACATTATAGAATTACCACAATATACAGAGAGATTTTATGATTCAACCATCAATTAAACATAAACATAATCAATTAAAAACTTCCATGGCTAATCAACTCACATCATAGTTCACAATTTAGGAAGAAAAGGGAAACCATGCGTCCAAGAGATATTTTCACCAAAAATCATCAATACTACAACAATCAAACCATATACCATCACAATTAACCACAATAGATCATAATTGAACAATAGGAATTGTTTTAGAAGAAGACCCATGTTTAGAGTAAAACCCTAGATTTTGGAAGTCTTAAAAACACAATTTGAAGGGACTTCTTGGGGGATAACTACCCAAGAATGAAGAGCATCCATACCTTAGGTGGAGATCCTCAAGAAATTGGAGAATAAAAACTTGTTCTTGAACCCCTAGCTTAAGCTTTGACCTAGTTCTTCAATGGAGGTTAGAGAGAGAATATTTTGAGATGGAAGTGGGTTTGATTTTGAGTTTATGAGTTATGAGAGTTAAAAGACTTGTTTAATACCTATAAATGCTTTAACATACTTAAAACAACTAAATATAACCGTCCCCCCACCCTAACTTAATTAATTAATGAATTACCCAAACACCGCTACATAGGCCGAACATAGGCAGCACGCCCAGGCCCCATTCACGAGTCCCCGTTCACGGGGAATGGTTTGAACAACGGACCGTACTGATCACTCTTCGTTTGGGTCAGGGAGGGGAGGATGAGGGTCTTGGTGAGGAGATTGAGTCTTAACTCATGAGACTCTTCCACGGGGCGTGAGTCGGTCCACGGATCGTACTGCACGCTCGTAGATTAGGACTGTGGCTAGGAAATTTTGGGAGGTTTGGGGAAGGCTAAGTCCTGACTCACGACTCCCATCTACGGGCTGTGAGTCAGTCCCACGACTCATGGTTCCCCATTCGTGGATGAACACTGTTTTTGGAAAATTCTAGGGCAGTCCCTTGGACCTCATCAAGTCCCCTTGGGGGTCTTTGGGGGGGGTCATGCATTGACGTTTAGGGACTATAACATTAATGCTAAGTTAGGGAGGTCATTTTACGATTGCTATCTTTACGTTAACCCTTTTTAGAGCACTAGATTACATGTTAGGCTCTAGCTTAGGTCGTTAGATTTTCGGGGTGTTACATTATCCCCCATTTTCGGAACATTCGTCCCTGAATGACAACCTAGGCACCCTTGTAAGTTAGAAACTCTAGATTAGCAGCCCAACAATAAAGATACATCAACAGTGAATTAAACTCACAAATGCACTATTCACCATACTAAATATCCAAAAGGAGGAAACTTTTCTCGATCACAAGACATAGTCAATGAAACATGTGAGAGTAGAACCATATCTACAAAAAATCAATATGTGTGAAATATCACATAAAGATAAGAGGAACTACCTTCTCCAACTCAAGCAAGCTCAACACAACAATATTAAGCCAACATGTCATTTCATCAAAACATAACTAAGCATGCTCATTATTTCACCTCATGAAG
The DNA here is from genome assembly GCA_029582685.1 of Solanum piurae. NCBI lineage: Eukaryota > Viridiplantae > Streptophyta > Magnoliopsida > Solanales > Solanaceae > Solanum > Solanum piurae. The sequence goes on along the minus strand of JAJOOO010009728.1, from coordinate 13,194 downwards.
CCAATTATGCAATCATCATACTACAATGCAATTCAACAAGAGGAAGATATAGATCATGAAAACTAAATGTAACCAATACATGGATTCTCATAAGAACATGCAATATATAAGGAAATCATAGAGGACTCATTCAATACACATTACTCCCAAAACACTAAAAACTCTAGAGGAATGACTTACCTCAAGTTTGAATAGGAGTAGAAGGAAATATATGAGGATAACGGGACATCATATCAGACTCGACCTTCCATGTAGCACCCTCAACTAACTGATTCCTCCATAGCACCTTAACGGAAGCTACTTCTTGTTCCTTAATTTCTTCACTTGCCGGTCCAATATCTTAATCGGGACCTCTTCATAAGAAAGGTTCTCATCAACTCCTCAACCCTCTAAAGGAAAGATGGACACCGGATCACCAATGCACTTCTGAAGCATGGAGACATGAAACACCGGGTGAACTAGAGCCAACTCATTTGGTAAGTCTAACTCATATTCCACTTTTCCAACATGTTTCAAGACTTGGTATTGGCACACATATCGGGGACTCAACTTCCCCTTTTTGCCAAATCTCATAACACCTTTCATAGGTGAAATCTTCAAGTAGACCCAATCACCAATTTCAAACTCTTGATCCCTCCTTCTATTGTCGGCATAATACTTTTGCCGACTATGGACCATCTTCAACCTATCTCTAATAAGTCGAACTTTTTCAATGGCATCATAAATTAGTTCGGGACCAATTAGAGAAAACTCACCTACCTCAAACCACCCAACCATAGATCTACACCTTCTCCCATAAAGTGCTTCAAACGGAGCCATGGCAATGCTAGAGTGGTAACTATTGTTGTAGGCAAATTCAATCAAAGGGATGTGGTCATCCCAACTACCTTTGAAATCAATCGCACATGCACTCAACATGTCCTCAAAGGTTTGAATGGTCCTTTCTTCTTGACCATTTATTTAAGGGTGAAAAGCGGTACTAAGTTTAAGATTTGTACCAAGCCCTTGTCGGAATGCCTTCCAAAGGTGTGAAGTATATTGGGCACCCCGATCTGATATGATAGATAAGGAAACCCTATACAACCTCAATATCTCATTGATGTACAAATTGGCATAGTCTTCCGTCGAGAATCAAGTCTTAACCGGAATGAAGTGGGCTAATTTAGTCATCCTATCAACAATGACCCAAATAGAATCATGTTGCCTTGGAGTACGGGGCAAACCCACTACAAAGTCCATGTTCACATCCTCCCATTTCCAAGTAGGAATATCTATATATTGGGACAATCCTCCAGGTTTTGGTGCTCGGCTTTGACTCGTTGACAATTTGGACAGTTGGCTACAAAACCCACTATATCCTTTTTAAGACCATTCCACCAATAGACTTCCCGTAGATCATGGTACATCGTTGTGGCTCCCGGATGAATAGAATATCTCAAACCATGAGCCTCTTCTAAAATTTTCTCCCTTAGACCATCAGCATCCGGAACACATAATCTACCTTGGTACCTAAGCACCCTATCTCCTCCTTGGGATAAAGCCTCAACAGACTTATTGAGAACCGTTTCATTCAACTCCATCAAAATAGGATCTAGGTATTTCTTAGACTTCAGATCAACAACAAAGGACGATTTGGAACTATGATGAACCATAAATCCACCCTTTGTGGAATACACTAGTTGGACACCTAACTGGGCCAACCTATGTACATCACGAACCAATTCCTTCTTCTCCTCTTCTACATGAGCCACACTAACCATAGACAATCTACTTAGGGCATATACAACCACATTACCTTTGCCGGAGTGGTAAAGGACACTCATGTCATAATCTTTCAAAAGTTCCAACCATCTCCTTTGTCGGATATTCAAATCCTTTTGGCTAAACACATATTGAACACTCTTGTGGTCGGTGAACACATCAACATGCACCCCATAGAGATAGTGCCTCCATATCTTTAAGGCAAAAACCACCGCCGCTAGCTCGAGGTCATGGGTCGGGTAATTCTTTTCATGAGTCTTAAGTTTCCTTGAATCATAGGCGATTACCTTACCATGTTGCATGAGAGCACACCCCAACCCTATTCTCAAAGCATAACAATACACTACGAATCCATCAATACCCTCCGGCAAGGTCAATACCGGAGCGGAGGTGAGTCTATCATTCAACTCTTGTAAGATCTTTTCACAAGCCTATGTCCACTCAAATTTGAACTTATTTTGGGTCAAGGACATTAATGGAGAAGTAATAGATGAGAAGCCCTCAACAAATCTCCTATAATACCCGGCCAAACCAAAAAAACTTCAAATATCGGTGGGACTTAAGGGTCTAGGCCAACTCTTCACCGCATCTATTTTCTTCGGATCAACCTCTATACCCAAATCGACACAATGTGACCAAGAAAAGCAACCGACCTTTGCCAAAACTCACACTTGCTAAACTTAGCATAAAGTTGGTGGTCCTTGAGAACTTGCAATACTGACCTCAGATGTTTCATATGATCACCCTCACTCATTGAACATATCAAAATGTCATCAATAAAGACGATCACAAACAAATCAAGATATTGTCTAAACACCCTATTCATAAGATCCATGAACCCCGCCGGGGTATTCGTTAGACAGAAAGACATAACTAGGAATTCATAGTGACCATATCTTGTACGGAAGGCCATTTTAGAAATGTCAACCCCTCTCACCCTAAGTTGGTGATAACCCGACCTTAAGTCAATCTTCGAAAAGTAAACCCCCCCTTGGAGTTGGTCAAACAAATCTTCAATTCTAGGAAGGGGATACTTATTCTTTATAGTGACCTTGTTCAATTAGCGGTAGTCTATACACATCCTAAGTGAACCATCTTTCTTCTTTACAAACATTATTGGGGCACGCCATGGAGATATGCTTGGTTGAATAAAACCCTTATCTAGCAAATATTTGAGTTGTTCTTTCAATTCCTTCAATTCGGCCGGAGCCATCCGGTAAGGGGGAATTTATATGGGTTGTGTATCCGGTAAAAGATCAATGCCGAAGTCTATTTCCCATTCCGGAGGGATTCCGGGTAAGTCATCGGGAAAGACTTCCGGAAATTCCCTTACTATGGGGACTGACTCTAAAGGAGGAGTCTCGGACTCAAGGTCCTTAACTCTCACAATATGATAGATACACCCCTTAGAAATCATTTTTCTAGCTTTTAGATATGAAACGAAATAATCTCTAGGAGTAGAGTTTCCCCCCTTCCATTCTAAAATGGGCTCATTTGGAAATTGAAACTTTACTACCCTTGTTCTATAATCAATGGAAGAAAAACAAGAATGCAACCAATCCATACCAAAAATGACATCAAAGTCCAACATATCTAATTCTACCAAATCGACCAAAGTAAATCTATTAGACAAGGAAATAGGATAGTCCCCATAAATATTTCTAGTAACAATCGAGTCACCTATAGGGGTAGAAACTGAAAAAGGTTCCTATAACTTTACGGGGAGTACATCAAATTTCATTGCCACTAGAGGTGTAACAATAGATAAAGTGGAAATGCAGAAACATTAATTGAAAATACTTGCAACTTACCGGTGACAATGTCCAGAGACCCCTCTTGATCACTCCTAGACTGGAAAGCATAGAAGCGATTCTTCTTGGGAGCATCGGAGTTGGAGCTACTAAGAGGGACTTGCTTGCCCTCTCTCCCTTGAACCTTTAGCATAGGACAACCCCTCTTCATGTGTCCACTCTTTCCACAACTAAAAAACTCATTTGTGCCCACAAGGAACTTGCCCCCATGCTTCTTGGCACACTTTGCACAAGTAGGTCTATCAACATAAGAACCCCCTCCACTACCACCTTGTGGCTTTGGAGTAGGCACCCTCTCCTTGTTGACCTTAGGAGTGCTAGAAGTGCCTTGATTAGAAAACCTCTTCTTAAACCTTGGTGCGCCTTGAGCCTAAAATCTACCTTTAGACGAATTACTATTATCAACTCTTGCCCTTTCTACTTCTCTACCCACTTGGTTGAGATTTTGTTCCTCAATTTGCTCGGCATGAACCATAAGACGAGAGATGTTCATGGTTGGAAAAGCATCGCCGACCTATATTCATTCACCACAAGATCGGATATCCCCATAACGAATTTGTTCATTTTAGCCCTAGAGTCCGCCACCAAGGTTGGGGGATATTTAGACAATTGTGTGAACTTGAGGCTATATTCCTTCACACTCATACCTCCTTGGAGGAGGTTGATAAATTCTTGCATCTTCCTCTCCCTTAGCTCTAGGGAGAAAAACTTATCAAGGAAGGCCGCCTTGAACACTCCCTAATCAATCAGGCCCGCTCTAATGGACATTTCTTCCTTCCATTGCTCATGCCACACTTGAGTCACGCCCTTGAATTGTTAGGCGGCTAGTTCCGCCTTCTCTCTTGGAGACACTCCCATTGCTTCAAGCACCTTAAACACCTCTTTAATAAACCCTTGTGGGTCTTCATCCACTTTGGAGCCATAAATTGTAGGGGGGGTTCATTCTCATGAAATCCCTAATCCTTGAAGCGGTAGTACTTGCATTGGGGTTCACTTGGACCCTAGCATCTCTAGTGACATGGGCCGTTAGAGCATGAGTTAAGGTTTGGAGAGCCGTTCTTATCTCCACATTAGTTATGGCCCCCTCACCAATAGGAGCTTGAAGATTTTGAGGCCTTTGAGGACCTTGGGGAGGAATTCCCTCATCATTAGCAATCTCCTCTTCCACTCTTCTTGCGGCTTCTCATGCATTATTCATAAGTCACCATAATATAAGAGAACTTTATCAAAACCCCTATTAAAGTATACATGTGAAATGTACAAGTAAAGTTCCATACCCCCACTCACACTAAGTAGTACCCCTTAAGAAGTCCTAGTTAAAGTCCATGTCCTTACCATAGTTAATTCATTATCATTTAGGGAAAGATTGCATTAACCGACATATACCATGTGAGCTACATGGAATCCGGTGTTCTACCCCCACACCGAAAAGAGGTGTTCTACTTGCCTAAGGTAGAATGTACATTCTAGCTATTTAGGTGGATCCATTAGCTAAGACATATGTGGGCACATAGTTATGGGACAAGGAGATTTCTACAAGAAACCTGGACTTGCTAAACATAGAAGGTTTCCATCTTATGAGATTTCCTACATTGCGAAGTCGGACTTACTAAACGTAAATGACCCCATCTCACTTTCATGTCCTCTCGGTGTTAAGCATTATTGCCTTTAAAAGTCACCATTAGCCTTTACTTAGATTCATTAGTCACAAGAGAGTGCATTTAGACTCTTATGTCAATATATCATCATAATAGCTCATAGGTTTCTTTAAGTGAGAGTGCTCCTTTCACATTTAGAAACGTTAGCATATGAGTAAAACCTTTCACATTGCAATAGTAGTGTGATCATGAGAAGGTCCTTTCAAGCAACACCACAAGTTTACCATAGACATACATCCATTCATGCTTTATACATAATCAAGTGTATAGGGTACAAGGGGGATGGATCTTCCATCAATACCACCACACTAGATATGGGATCATTATTATCCAACTAATTCACATAGTCATGTAGAAGCAACATCAACATACACCAACCCAGGCCAATTGCCTTTTAAGGCCATGAACCAACATCAACCCTAACATTATAGAATTACCACAATAGATAGAGATTTCATGATTCAACCATAAATTAAATATAAACATAATCAATTACCAACTTCCATGGCTAATCAACTCACATCTTAGTTCACAACTTAGGAAGAAAAGGGAAACCATGGGTCCAAGAGAGATTTTCACCAGAAACCATCAATACTACAACAATCCAACCATATACCATCACAATTAACCACAATAGATCATAATGGAACAAAATAAATTGCTTTAAAAGAAGATCCATGTTTACCGAAAAAGGAAGTCTTAAAAACACACTTTGAAGGGACTTCTTGGGGTATAACTACCGAAGAATGAAGATCATACATACCTTAGGTGGAGATCCTCACAAAATTGGAGAATAAAAATTTGTTCTTGAATACCTAGATTGAGATTTGACCTAGTTCTGCAATGGATGTTAGAGAGAGAATATTTTGAGAGGGAAGTGGGTTTGATTTTGAGTTTGTGAGTTATGAGAGTTAAAAGACTTGTTTAATACCTATAAATGCTTTAACATACTTAAAACAACTAAATATAACCGTCCCCCCACCCTAACTTAATTAATTAATGAATTACCAAAACACCCATACATAGGCCGAACCTAGGCAGCATGACCAGGCCCCATTCATGAGTCCCCGTTCACGGGGCATTGTTTGAACCACGGACCGTACTGGTCACTCATGGTTTGGATCAGGGAGTGTAGGATCAGGGTCTTGGTGAGGAGACTAACTCTCAACTCACGAGACCCTTCCACGGGGCGTGAGTCGGTCCATGGATCGTATTGCACGCTTGTGGATTGGGACTGAGTCTAGGACATTTTGGGAGGTTTGGGGGAGGCTAAGTCTTGAATCATGACTCCCATTTACGGGGCATGAGTCAGTCCATGACTCGTGGTTCCCCATTCGTGGATGGACACTATTTTTGGACAGTTCTAGCGCAGTCCCTTGGCCCTCTTCAAGGCCCCTTGGGGGTATTTAGGGGGGGTTCATGCATTGACGTTTAGGGACTATAACATTAATGCTAAGTTAGGGAGGTCATTTTACGATTTTTATCTTGACGTTAACCCTTTTTAGGATACTAGATTACATGTTAGGCTCTATCTTAGGTCGTTAGATTTCTGGGGTGTTACACTTTTCCTAATCCTTCTCTTGTGTCTATAGGATATGAATACAAGAAGGATTCCTGCAAGGAGAGTGGAAGAGGAGAATGTGAATGAGGGAGGAAATCCCAAAGGTCCTCAAGATGGCCAAGTTCCTCAAGGCAATCAAGTTTTGGTGGATGTTCTACCCTTCACCAATGAAGAGTTTAGGTCAGCTTTTCTAACCTTAGCCCAAGCTATGACGGCCCAAGTGAATAGATATGTGGGGCCTAGAATGAATACTATTGAGAGCACTATGTCTTTTAGGTTGAGGGACTTTGTGAGGATGAATCCTCCGGTTTTCCTAGGTTCTAAGGTGGGAGAGGATCCCCAAGAGTTTTTGGATGAGGTGTATAAGATATTCAATGCTATAGGGATGACTTCTAGAGAAAAAGTAGAACTAGTTTCCTATCAATTGAAAGATGTTTCCCAAGTTTGGTTCACTCAATGGAAAAGCAATAGGCCTATAGGAGCAGGTCTTATAGAATGGGAGGATTTTATGGAAGCTTTCCTTGGTAGGTAATTTCCCCATCAGAGGAGGGAATGTAAGGTGGAGGAGTTTGTAAATGTTAGGCAAGGTAGCATGAGTGTGGAGGAGTATTCCTTAAAGTTTACCTTATTGTCTAAGTATGATCCATCTTTGGTGTCAGACCCTAGGGATGAGATGAGTAGGTTTGTGACCGGTGTATCCGACCTATTTAAGGAAGAGTGTCATATGACGATGCTCCATGATGACATGAACATTTCTAGACTTTTTGTTTATGCTCAATCTATTGAGGAGTCCAAACTTGAGAGGAAGAGTAGAGAGATGAAGAGGTCTAGGTCCGAAGAATAAAGTCAGCCAAGGAACAAAAAGAGAAATTACAATCAAGATTTCTTAATGGTCAACAATGATAGGGTGTCTAACCCTAAATCTCAAAGAGGGAAAGGAAGTGGTTCTTCTTTTGAAAGATCTAGGTGTGCCAAGTGTGGGAAGCAACATTTGGGTGAGTGCCTTGCTGGGACGGATGGGTGCTTTGGGTGTGGAAAGAAGGGTCATAAGATGAGAGGTTGCCCAACACTCTCGGCAAAAGGGAGAGAGACCAAACAAGCTTCTCTTGATGGCCCGGATCCTAATTTTCCAAAAAGAAACCGTTTCTATGTGCTCCAAACTAACAAAGACAATGGAGTTAATCCAGATGAAGGCACCGGTAAGTGATAGTTCCTTATAGTTTTGAATGTTGTATTGAGGTTCCTATGTTGTTTTCATGCTAGCCTTAGTTGGGTTTTCTCCTAAGTGGGGGATAGTATGTTGAATAGTAAGGTTGTTGAGAGTTTTGATATCCTTATCTCTTTCCTTCTATTCCTATTGAAGCTTGAGACCAAGAGTTCCTTGTAGCTTGTTTCATCTTTTGGAGTCACGTGTGATTATGTGTTTCCATGGTCTCCTTGTGTTATGCTAGTTCTTGATGAATTCTTGTTTGATGATAAAATGAGTTTTCATGAGTTATGTTCCTCTTGTTGATATGCATGTAGTATGAGTTGTCTATATGGTTCATGAAGTTAAATATTGAACATGCCTAAATGTGCTTTTGAGTTCAATTGCATAATGTGCCCAATGATGTTATGATGAGCATGATATGAGATGGATAAGGTAATTACATGTGTCATATCCACACATGGGGCTTGTATAAGACCCCTTCGAGGTCGAGTACGCCGTGTCGCTTCTGAGGTGTAGACTCGGGTCGTGATAGATTATTCTTTTTACCAACTACAAGGAGAAAGTTAATTCTCTAAGATCGACCTTTGGTCGGATTACCACTAATTCAGGGTGAAGGAAGATGACATCCCGAAAATGTCTTTTCAAACTCGGTATGCTCATTATGAGTTTTTGGTAATGTCGTTTGGTTTGACTAATGCTCCGTCCACATTTATGGATTTGATGAATAGGGTGTTTAGAAAATACCCTGATATGTTTGTGATTGTGTTTATCGATGACATCTTGATTTAGTCAATGACTGAGGATGAGCATATCGATCACTTGAGGATTGTGTTGCATGTTCTCAAGGACCAACAATTTGTTGCAAAATGTAGAAAATGTGAGTTTTGGTTAAGACATGTGTCTTTTGTTGGTCACATTATTTCTTGTAAGGGTATTCAAGTGGATTCTAAGAAGATAGACGCGGTTAAGAGTTGGCCTAGACCTCTATCCTCTTTGTATATTCAGAGTTTCTTGGGTTTGACTGGTTATTATAGAAGGTTCGTTAAAGGGTTTTCTATAATAACCAATCAAACCAAAGAAACTTCGAATATCTGAAGGGGATGGAGGTCTAGGTCAACTCTTAACTGTGTCGTCTTCTTAAGATCTACCTCAATACCCTTATCGGAAACAATGTGACCAAGAAAAGCCACCGGCCTTCACCGAAATTCACAGTTTCTAAACTTTGCAAAGAGTTATTGGTCCTTGAGAACCTGCAACCTAATCCTCAAATGATCGGTATGCTCATCCTAACTCCTTGAGTAAATCAAGATATCATCGATAAACAAAATAAAAAACATATCAAGGTGTTGTTTAAACACCATATTCATCAAATCCATAAATGTGGCCGTAGAATTAGTCAAGTGAAAGGACATTACCAAAAACTCATAATGACCATACCGAGTTCAAAAACCATCTTCGGAATGTCATCTTCTTTAACCCTCAATTAGTGATAACTTGATCGGAGGTCGATCTTAGAGAAATAACTTTCTCCTTGTAGTTGGTCAAACAAATCATCAATCCTTGGAAGAGGATACTTGTTCTTAATGGTAACATTTTTCAATTGCTGATAGTCAATACACATATGAAGTGAACCATCTTTCTTTTGAACAAACAAAATTGTAGCACCGCATGGAAAGATACTCTGTTGGATGAACCTTTTTCCAACAAATCTTTCACTTTCTCCTTTAACTCCTTGAGTTCTGTCAAGGCCATATGATAAGGAGGAATAGAGATAGACTGTGTATCTGAGAAAAGGTCAATATCAAAGTCTATTTCCCTTTGGAAAGAACACCGAGTAAATCATTAGGAAACACTTTCGGAAACTTATAACCCGAACAAGATGGTATATGCAACCCTCAAAAATCATCTTTTTATCTTTAAGACAAGAGACAAACTGACCCTTAGGCATAGAAATTCCCCTTTTCCATTTAAGGATGGGTTCATTTGGAAACTGAAACTTGATTACTCAGGTTCTACAATCAATAGAAGCATAGCATGAATGCAGTCAATCCATACAAAGAATACCATCAAAATCTAACATATCAAGCTCTACAAGATCAACATTAGTGACTCGATGAAATAAGGAAATGGGACATTTTCTATACATTCTTTTAGCCAAAGTAGATTCACCAACAGAAGGAGAAGAAGTAGAAATAGAAAAAAGGGTTTAGCAATACATCTGGAAGGATATCAAACCTCATAGACACATATGGCGTCACAAAAGACAAGGTACCACGGGGATCAACAAAAGCATAAACATCAAGATGGAAGACTTTTAACATACCGGTAACCACATCAGGAGAACCCTCTTGCTCATGACGAGTCTAAAGTTCACAAAATCAGTTTTTCTTTGGAGCTCTTGAACCAGAACCACTAGGCAGAGCTTGCCTACCTTCTATTCCCTTAGTTGTAAGTTATGGACAATACCTTATATTATGACCACTCTTACTACATACGAAGCAACCATCCATACCGGCTAAGTATTTACCCTCATGCTTCCTTCCATATTTAGCACAAGTAGATGATGAAGACCCACCACCATTTCCTCTTTGAGGTTTAGGGTTAGACACCCTATCTTTGTTAAATTTAGGAGGAGCATTGGAGGAACCTTGACCAGACAACCTTTGTCGAAACTTAGAGCGACCATGTCCAACGGACCTTGTACGTGAAAAGCCACCATCACTGGTCTTGGCCCTCTTTGCCTTCCTAGACTTTTCCTTAAGTTTCTCCTCTTCGATTTGTTAATCATGAACCATAAGGAAAAAAATGTCCATATCATTAATGCACACGGTGGTATGGCAATCTTTAACCACCATTTTGAACACTCCTGAAACAAACTTACTCATCCATGCCTTAGGATCGGCAACCATAGTAGGAGCATATCGAGACAATTGTGTGAACTTCAAACCATATTCCTTCACACTCATGTTTCCTTGTTGAAGGTTGATGAATTCAAGTACCTTTGCCTCCCTCATCTTGAGAAGAAAGAACATATCAAGGAAATCAACCTTAAACCTTTCCCAATCAGGAGGACCCGCATCAACTGTCCTCTCTTCTTTCCATTGATTGAACCACACTTGAACAACACCCTTAAGTTGATAAGCGTTTGATTTCGTCTTTTCCACCAGCATCATTCCCATGTTCATTAACACCTTATACACCTCATTAATGAATTCTTGAGGATATTCCTCAACCTTGGATCCATGAAACTCTGGAGGATTCATTCTGGTGAAGTCCCTCACTATAGTTGTCATCATACCCACATTTGGATTCACAAGGACCACAGCCTCCCTATTGGCTTGCACCGTCATGGCTTGAGCCAACACTTGAAAGCAGCCCTAAATTCCACATTAGTCACTCCGGTCAAAGGGTCAACCATAACTTGAGAAGCTTCTTGTTCCACATTCTCTCCCACATTCCTTCTACCATATGCCCTTCAACTCTATATCCTGAAAATCATCGAATAGGGATTGGGAGAGAGACATTATAGAGTTGAACTCTATCATATGACTTAAAAGTAATGAAAGAAGTGGAGTTTTCTAACCATCTTATATCCTCTAATTCATAAATGTGGCGCGCTTCACACTTATGAACTAGGCTCTACTCGGCGTGGCTTATGACATTTCCTAGGACCTTTCTAAACCTTGTGCTCTGAATACCAAGTTTGTCACGATCTAAAGAACATTCTAATCATTACATGGCGTATAAAACCTTGAGAGGTTCTACATAAGCCATTTAGCATACATCATACAAGATAATAGAAAACCAAAAGAGTTTAAGAGTAGCATTTCAATAAAAGAGTTTTGACAAAAAGTAGTGGAAGTATAAACATAAGTCTCCAACTCATCTATTTCATCAAAGGAGTGATTGGGATGTAACTCATACATCACATACAATATCTGAAAATGAAAAGACATGAAAGCAATAAAATAATATCGGTCCTCGAAACATGAGGACTCACCAATCTTCAAAGCTCAATATGTGATCACTATACACAAGTATGAGGAATAGAAGTGTATGACCCTACATTAGTGAAATAATGTAGGAAAGTGTATGAGTTAGTACATGGAATGTACCAAGTATGATACCAATGCATAAGAGTTATGAAATCATACTAAAGGGGACTTTACATGACATGCAATGACCAAACTAAATAATAAGATAACATGTTAGAAAATATAAGTCAAAACCATGGTCAATGCAAGCTAAAACATATTTAAAATGCTTTTGAGATACTTTGCACTATTTGTTAGGGATTTACCTTTAACTGATATATAGACCATGTGAGGTATAACATGGAATCTAGTGTCTATGCCACACCAAAAAGATGTCCTTACTGTCCAAGGTAAGAACCATAAGAACTGAAATAGAAAAATTTAAGGAAAAGCTACAAATCGAGGAACCAATAGAAGAACCAGAAATAAGTATAGATGATATAAACGAAGAATCCTCAAAACAAAGAATCATATTCGATATTAACATATTTGAAAAAATAAAAGGAAAAGAATTAGATCTAAGTGTAGAAAAATATTCAAAGTACCAATAATAAAAAAATTCTTTAAAAGACAAAAAGAAGAATATTATGTGGTAAGACAAAAAGAACATATAATAGACTGCAAATTTACTAAAGGAAAAGCAAAAATACCAATAATAAATAAAAGGATAATAAACAAGGAAATACAAGCAATTCAAGCGAAAGAGCCAATAAAATATGTACACCTAGGAGGAACAGAAATATTAATAAAAGCATGGTTTAGAGAAGGAATAGATACACCTATAGAAATATATTTAGCAGAAGACAGAAAAATAGAACCTATAGAGAAAAGCATAATAAGTGCAGTAAAAGGAAATCTAATGTCACGACCCAAGCCTAGGGCCTAGACGTGACCGGCGAATGGGGAACCCGAAGGAACCCCATACAAGCCTCATAGCGTATCATTACACATCCTTGGTCGCGGAAGCAATTAAATGACCATAAGCGATAAGCATAATCAAGGGGCAAATCGGGACTAAGGGAGCAAGAAAAAAAGAGAGAAATGATACATAAATACCATAGATGAGTCAAGCTCAAGCATAATACACAACTTGTCCAACACCACCTCTAAACATGGGTACTTAGCGGGGGCCAAGAAAAACTACCGGGCTCACCCTCAT